>ONZP01000432.1:0-58840 GCA_900312805.1 Fusarium torulosum
CCCCGGTTCCCCCCCCCCCAGCTTCTCCCCACGAACAGGTGATTTTGGAGTTCTCTTACCAATTTGACTGTTTTGATGTGAGGTCGAGAACGTGTAAGTACTCACGATAGCTCTCGTCATTGGGTGTTTTGACTCTCGACCTCACAGCTTCATCTAGTGCACCCCGTGGCCCTCTCTACGGGATACCATTGCTCACCTCAACCTCGGGCCAAGAGTCAGAACCAACGAAATTTTACAGGCTACAGGCCTACAGCTGGCTACCGTTCGGCACTGCCTGTACCTCCCTCTCTCTCTCTCTCCACTGGAGGAACTGTACCGCACATTCAGTCCATGATCCTTGCCCTGTCGATGCATGGGATGTAGCGGCTATTAACAAGACACATGCCAGGTGGATCCTATACCCCATTTCAAAACACGACTCGCGATAAAATAGAATATTTCATGTGATCGTACCGTACCTTTTCCGTCTCCGATTCCGGCGCTCATTCGTTACTTGCAGTTTCACTAGAAGCTATTTTTCCTTTTCTTTTCAGTTCACCTGACAATGTACGGCTGAGCTTTACTGTGCACGTGGTCTGAATTTCACCTGGTAATAAATCCATCTTAGTTATGTACTGCAAGCATGGCTCTCTTTATTCACGTAATTAAGACCCTTTCAGCCTTTCCCTTCCTCCCCACCACTGCTAATTTTTACTTGGCCGCTACAGTCAAGTTGAAGGCCCTCACCATCGTCATGGTGGAGTCGCTGCAGGGTCCTTTTTTTCTTCCATGGATTCTTTTACAATGTCCCCTCTTCCATGCAGCTAGGCGACGCTACTGTACGTGACTTGACTTACTAATTGCAGATTTGTTCTTTCTTTCCCGTTATCGTGTCGAAAACTCGATTCTCATCATGACCTTTGATGAGGAGTAACAAGAGGGGTTTATGGGTCCTCTGGCCGGCATATCCGTGCTGGACATAACCAAATGATATAGGCTAAGGTAAAAATAACTTGAAAATCGATATTTGCCGGTAAGAGTGTGACATTGGGTGCCTGTGCATCTTACACATACCTGAGGTCCATCATAGGTAGCTGATAGTAGCAAACCCACAATATCGTGAACAACCTCAGTTCGATGTACCCCCTTGTTACCACTATACTTTGTAGGCTCTTTGTCAGAACTGTAAGCCCATGAACTTAATAAAGAAGTACAGCCAGCCTGTCAATTGCAATTTTCCATGCTATCAAATTGACGTGCAATGCTGACAAGTGTCATTCGAGAGAGCTATGTTCTAACGTAAGATCGATCAATGCAACGAACGACACGCTGCGCCCTCTTTGTTGTTCACTATGAAGAGCTCCAAGAGCGTTGGTATATCTCAAATTCTACCGAATCACATATCTGCTGCCAGAATATTCATGAGCCTGCCACGTCCAACATCGAAGCATATCTCACTTATAATCGAACCATGTCAGATGCCCTCATCAAACAAACACGACGCCAACAAATCTTAAACCCCAACCGTTTCCTACCATCCGGTCTTGGTGAGTATGGGAGATTCTATAAGTTCTTCATCAACATGAAAGGCGATTCTAAACGCGTGAAGTCATTTACTACGTACTCACTTAGAGAGGTGACTGTATTGGGAAATTGTTAGTGCTCCCAATCTGTACAAGCGCCAGGGGCCGTGACATCGGATCCTAGACGCCGAAAACTCCGGGTCTAGATGCGGTAAGATGCCGATTATGAGTTGGACAGTAATGCCCTAGCTAGCCTGCTAGCCCAGGCGTACCGTGTTCCCTCCATTTGGTGACGTTGATCCGAAAAGGGATATCATCCATCAGCGGATGGAATTCAAACATCGTCGTCGCTGTATAGATTTGTAAGCCTGAGGGAGCATCTCTCAGCAACCTCACTTCAACTGCTGGTGGCCAGCGGATATGCTGAAGACTGCATCTGGCCTATAAACACCGTTCATTACTCAAATACACTCCCTTGTCCACCAATTCACTTCATCGCAGCGCATCCCCCGCCATGAAACTCTCTAACTTCCGGTTCCACGCCCTCGTGGCAGCGACTCTGTTCGCAGCGACCGCTTTCGCCGAGCATACCAGCAACTGGGCCGTTCTCGTCTGCACGTCGCGGTTCTGGTTCAACTACCGCCATCTCGCCAATGTCCTCTCAATGTACCGAACCGTCAAACGTCTGGGTATCCCCGACTCTCAAATCATCCTTATGCTTCCCGACGACATGGCTTGCAACCCCCGCAACGCCTTCCCCGGAACCGTCTACAGTAACTCCGATCGCGCCGTCGATCTCTATGGCGACAACATCGAGGTGGACTACCGTGGCTATGAGGTCACTGTCGAGAACTTTATCCGATTGCTAACGGATCGTGTTGGCGCCGAGATGCCTCGAAGCAAGCGCCTGCTTACCGACGATCGAAGCAACATACTGGTGTACATGACTGGTCATGGTGGAAATGAGTTTCTGAAGTTCCAGGATGCCGAAGAGATAGGCGCATTCGATCTTGCGAACGCATTCGAGGAGATGTGGGAGAAGAAGAGGTCGGTGATACACTCCCTTCTGACTACTTACCAAGTACTGACCCTTTTCTAGATATCATGAGATCCTCTTCATGATCGACACCTGTCAAGCGAATACCATGTACAGCAGACTTTACTCTCCCAACATCATCGCCACCGGTTCCTCCAAGCTCGACCAGTCTTCCTACTCACACCACGCCGACAACGATGTTGGAGTCGCCGTCATTGACCGGTACACATATTACAACTTGGAATTCCTCGAGAATAACGTCAAGGATTTAAACAGCCAGAAGACAGTCGGCGAATTGTTTGACAGCTACGACTATAGCAAGATTCACTCTCACGCTGGTGTACGCTACGACCTCTTCCCTGGTGGCGAAGAAAACGCCCGCAGCCGTCTGATTACCGACTTTTTCGGCAATATCCAAAACGTCGAAGTTGATCGCAGTGGTAACTTGACACTCGAGGAGGACCTTCTAGCGCTCAGCAAGAAGATTGCTGTGCTGCAACAAAAGGAAGCAGAGGCAGCCAAGGCGACTGTCCGAGAGAAGGAGTCCGCAAAAGCACCGGCTAGTGCCCCAACTGAGGCTGCCAGAAAGATCCAAAAGGCCAAGGCTTTGACCGACGACAACTGGTGGACCAAGAAGGTTGTTGGTGCCACCGCGCTCGCAGGTTGTGGTCTTCTCTGGGCTCTAGGGTCTTTCCTGGAGGGTTGAGGTCAAGTAAATTTACGAGTCTTGTTAATTATACATTTATGGCATATTATAAATAAGGAGAATGGCGTCTTTAAAGGGCTTGATATACTCATGACTCTAAACCCAAAATAAACATATCCTATATAACTCTCCAACTGAATCGGTGAAGGGCTCCCAAATTTAGGCTGCTAAGTATCGACCTTCGTTTCTGATAAACAATGGTCCCGATTTAGCTTGAAAACAGTTCTCTAAGCCATAATGAGAACACTTTGATCACTAACTTGGCTGTTGCTACGAGACGATAGTCATCTTACTTATGTTGGTGAGGGTGTTCTGTATGCCTTAGTCAGCAACTTTTTGGTGTTGAACTCTTCACCTAAATCTTTGGTCAAAATCTCAGTTCTGCCATGCCACAGTCCCTCAATCGATAAAAGAGTTATTAGATCTCGATGAGTTTCCTCGCGGTTATAAGTTTATGATCTTACCAGCGGTCCTTTTTTACCACCAGTTCTTTAGCTGTCAAGATGGATAAATCCAAGGTGAGATCAAAAACAACAATCATGGAAGCACTCATGATGAGTAGCTGAAAAGCCATAAAATTAGTAGACCGAGATCCTATACGCGCTCATGCTGCCCGAAGATGAAAAAGAGAGAGAGAGAAGAATTTTCACTAATGAATTGAATATCTAGACACGACCCCTCAAATCGATCCATCTCAAGTCGCGTCCACTTACAACACATGCTCTAGCATGGTCTTGTGACGCCGAGCTTGCAGTTGCTACAGATGACACCATCTACATATTTCTCCCGGAGTACCCAAGGACCAGTGGCCCTGATGATGGCGCAGAAGACGACGAGCTACAGAGCCAGTATACGCTATCTTACAGGGCCTCAGGCTTGATCCGTCCAGACCCAACACTGAATGCGCAACTGTGTTCGTTCTCCGGCATAAGAGTAGCGGGGCCGCCAGCTAACGATGAGAATTGGTTCCCGGGAGTTGGAAGCGGGCTCGTCACGGGCTCGGGTGCTCCAATATGTCAGATTGTGAGGCTTGAATGGTCGCCGAATGGACTTGGATGCAACCTTAGGCCTATCCTGACGGCGCTGTCGACGAGTGGATGTATCTACGCTGTAGGCGAGCACATCGACCGGCAGTCTGCCATGATTTCAGGCATGCGAACCAGGGGTTTCAAAGCATGGAAGACACTTTGGGGTCTGGGGGCACAGCTTCCGCTGCCCGATCCCAAAGAGGAGGATGGTTATCGGAACATGAATGAGCGAATACAGTCTTTCTCGTGGGCCAAAGAAGTGGGTGCAGGCAGGGGTCTACTGGCATATTGCAACGACGTGGAAGAAGTTGCTGTAATGGCAGTACAGCTCTTCTCTCGGCCCAAGGAGGATGAACCCTCAAGCGAAGAGACTATCTGGGACATTCAGGAGGTTGCTCGATTCGATGGGAGAGGAAGACATACTAAGGAAGACGTAAGACACTCTCATCACGACTTTGGATAGCTACTAATTTGGAACAGGCTTTGGACATAACAGATCCAGATTACGTCCCTCATGGGAGTGCCTTTTCACTAAAATGGAGTCCTTGGCTAAATACCCAAGGCAAACAGGTAGCTATACTGGCATACTTGGCAAAGAACCATGTTGGATTTCGAAAAGTCACTATCGTGGGGGAGTGGAATAGGGGTCAACCTCCAACCATTGAAGTCGAAAAGACTGATATGACAGCCATCTGCATGTTTCTGTCAACAGACTCATACATCGAGTGGGAAGACCAGGTATGGCAGACCTTGTGTTTCATTGGACATTGCTAATATCGTTCAAGATTGTATACGATGATGATAAACCTATAGCCAGGGGCGTGATCGCTACACCGTTCGACGTGAAGCCATTCCAGGTTTCATTTCTGGACTGTGATAACGAACCGGCTGGCGCTCACTATACTTGGGAGTGCTCAACAACGTATTCCAAAGAGGACGAATTAGTCTCCTCAAACCCTATCTCAGGTGGGTGTCCTTGAAATGGCCACTTCAAGGAATATAGCTAACAATGTCTTAGGACTCATGATTCACGACCAAGGCGCAGCAACAACAGGACCAATTCCCTACTACTCTATAGTCAGGTTATCTGCCATGATGCGCAACCAGGATTGGTTTCAAACAAATCTTCCTGATGAAGAGGCTGCTGTGCCTAAATGGGCAGCAAGAATCCGGAGACACACCACGAGACTCGTCCCAAGGTCCGTTGCCCTAGAAGGTCTGGATTCGGATTCAGATGATTCGGAAGACGACTTCATGGATGAAGATACCACGCAACTGCAAGTTCCCGAATCCAGATACCGTATCTGGGGCCTGGCGCATTCACCTGGCGGTGGTACAACAGCTGTTCTTGTATCGCGTTACAGCACTCAACATCCGGAGAGAAGAGCACTCTGCAAGCTCATGTTCTCGAGAAGAGATGAAGAGCGGGGTGCTGAAGGAGGTACAGTTGTACCATCGAAACGGTTGACAACTGAAGGGCAGGTTTGGGAGTGGATGTACGGTAACGGCCCCGAAGTGCTCGGAACGACGATAACGAGCAAAATATCGCCAGAGCTCCACAACTCGCCGTTGAGAGAGCAGTTTAGAAGCATCGCAGCGAACCAACAATGTGTATTTTGCGACATGGCGCTGCACTTGGAAGAGGATGAAGCGAAGTGTGAGAATGGACACTTATTCGGTAAGTAGAGCATCCTTCGCCTCCCCTGTGCTGCTATACTAACACCCTTGAACAGCACGATGTGCTTCGACGGGACTGGCCATCATGGCTCCAGATATATCGAGAATCTGCGCCGTGTGCGAGCTGCGATGCCTCAAGGTGGCGGAGTTAACTCGTGTTGCGGAGGAGCATTTTGGGCCCGGGACAAGAGTTGAGTCTTCGGATGAGGTTTGTGGTGGGTGTGCAGGTAAGTTTGTGGCCTGAGCAAGAAGATCTTTAGAGTTTAATCTGTTATACGCATTTTGACTGCTTCATCGTTAGCATCCTATGTTTCCCAGGCCATAGAGAAAAGGCAAACATTAGTATAGCAGCTCAGTATGAGTTTCTTAAACTCTGAAGATATGATGTTCAAGTGTGCGTCTTTTTCTTCGAAACTCTAATTATAACGAGGTCTTCTTTGAAAACTCGACACTTTAATAAGTTTACATCATCTCGATAATTATAAGTGAGGTATTGTGCGGCAACACAGCCAATCATTCCGCCTTCTCACATCGTTCCTGAACATAAATTGACGATGCCTTTATTTAGACGCTGGCCATTGGCCTAAATCAGTATAAAGCCTCAGAAATGTAATTCAATAGAATACAGTTGCAGCACAAAACTTACTCAAGATAGGGCAGGGCAGTCAACATAACCTTAACTATAACTTGCTTCTATTTTCAAATTCGCTTCCCTTGCTTGTCTTCTACTTCAAACATGATCTTCCTTTCTCCATCCTCTGCAACCTCAACCTCTCCCACCGTCAGTAAACGCCAACTTATAAGGGACCGGTCCACTGGCTTGTTCTCACTTACACCATGGCGAATACACGTCCTGGCACTGTCTTGATGGCAGATGACGCCGGCTTTGAAGAGTAAGTACGGTACCAAATCATAATACACATATAAATATACTAACGTACCCTTTTACAGATCCATCTCTTCGAAACCCTTCGTCTTCGTCATTGGCCTAGAACGCAAAGAGTATCATCTTCATAAACACATGATCGCCAAACTATCGCCAGCTCTCAACATTCTCGTCAACGGAAAAATGAGAGAAGCTGAAGAGGGTCGTGTTGAGTGGCCAGATCTGGACGTCGAAACTTTTGTCCGCTTCGCCAAGTTCGTCTACTCTGCTGACTACGATGAGGCAGAGCCTGTCTTGTCAAATGCACCTCCTGCGTCTCCCACGAGGCCTGAATGGGCCACCGCCACCGAGGGTCTTCTGCGAGTTATGGAATTTTCGGGTACTTTTAGTAGAGATATCTGCCGTGATAGCTATGATTGGGTTACCTCGGACGACTCAATGGACTCTTCCGGCAGCGACAGCGACAGCAGCGACGACAGCGACTTTGACAGTACTGATGACGATACTACGTCAGATATCAGTGACCTTCGCTTCTCAAGGTCATACAAGGATTCATCTGCTCTAGAGCGCAGCCGAGAACGTGAGGAGCTCCGTGGGCTATCCATGTCCCAGTGGATGGCTCTCTACGACTTGTGGTTACATACTGGATGCCCAAGACACTGGTGTGGTGGCCAGTCAAAGCACGCCCAAATACATGACCACACGCGAGAATATATTCTTCACGACTGCGCAGTCCCACCAAGGGAGCAATATGCTTGGAAAAGGACAGATGAGATGATGAAAGACTTCACCTACTGTCCTTCCGATGACCAGTATTCAAAACAGCAGGCAACCGCTTGGTCGTTGGCGACCAAGAGAGCAGAGAACTATAACCCCGATATGTCCTATCTACCTGTCTTCCTCACCCACGTCCGTCTCTACATCCTGGCAGACAAATACGATGTCGAAGAACTCCGCCGCCTCTCCTTGTACCGCCTCCGTCTCCTACTACGAGGTGTTATTCTTTTCCGGAAGCGAATTTTCGACCTCGTCGCCGTCGTGGATGAGATATTCGCAAATACCGTAGAAGGAGACGGTGCACGAGAAGTTATTGTCAAGTACTTTGCCTGCTATATCGGAGTCATTCGGGATACCCCAGAGGTTACGGAATTGCTTCGCGATGGTGGTGACTTCGCTGTTGCATTGGTCGAAAGGATGGCTAGATGTTTGTAGACGGAGGAAGGCTGCCTGACAAGAGAATGTGTGAAAAACGACCGTCTTGGATTTTGAGGGATGGGTTATTGTATGGGTTTTTTATTGAGTTAATTGAGACATGTAAGCTCACATACTGTTTTCTTACATCCCGGCTTGAAAGGTGTCTTCAATTCCGTCTTGAAGAATACATGATTCACTCCCCAGATAACAGCGACTATAGATCAACAGTTGCGTAGCCACAAGGTTATATGTCGACGTGCAGCACTAAATCATATTTATATTGACCACAAACACATCACGGTTCAAGATATAAAGGGGAGACATCAAAGATTGTGTCATCGAGGAATAATTTCATTTCCTATCTTTCATCTTAAGTCTTCAAATCCTAGCTGCTATTGGTGACAAATCACTCAGCAAGCTCTCCTTCTCATCTCCATCCAACGACCTCGAACCAGCCGCAGGAGGCAGAAATGATATTTGAAAAGAACAAACGCAAACGTAGATACACATTAGCGACTAGCGCAACTCCTCCTTCAAGAGGAGGAGATGGTCCCGTGGCAAGACGTCGTAACCTATATGCGCGCCCCCTTTCAGTATTAAGTGACCGAGAACCCCTACTCGCAAGGTCTCCCTAACACGGGTAGAGATGGCATGCCATTATACAATGGCGGGCTGACGACCGCCTGAGATACATAAACTTTATATGAACGTGAAACAGAAAAAAGGGCTTGGAAAATAGCCACGTAAATGGGGGAAATGGATAAAGTGAGTGAAAAGGAAGTTTTGAAAGTAATGTAAATCATCCACTGGAAGAGTAAAGAATCGTGAGCAGACCAAAATGCTCCGGGCCTCTCCATGGTATCGCAGAACGCCGTTCCTTTTAATCCTGTTTCATACAGTGCCATCCACAACTGTGGGTTGCTTAATACGCCTGGCCAGGCACGGGCTTCCTGCTGAGAGAGCCCGATGCTGCGTGTCCTGGTCGAGGATCTTGGGAAGGATTCATAGGGCTGGGTCCAGGAGGGTTGTTCCTTCGGTTCGTCCCAGTAGGACTTTGCGAACGATTACCGGCAGGCGATTGAGATCGAGGACCAGGAGACTGCGACCGAGGACCAGGGCTCATGGAACGGGACTGAGGTTGTCCCTGGAAAGGTCCAGGTGATTGGCCACGTGGGCCGGGGCTCATCGGACGTCCCTGGGGGCGGCCCGGAGGTCCCATTGGAGGTCCCATAGGCGACTGAGGACGGTTGCCATGAGGAGTCATGAGTCCTGGTCCTCGAGGAGGTCCACCGGCCTTACCGGGAGGGCCTGGACGAGGACCGGCTTGGGCAGGACGGGGCTTAACAGGGCGGGTGGATAGGCAGGTTCGGGGAACAACGCCTTGTCGCGAACGGTCAAGTCGAATGCAGAGTGCCTGTCATAACGTTAGAATGAGTTTGGTTCAAATACGAGGTTGAATAACTTACCCAGCCATCATCATATTCGTGGAGAAGTCGCACAAGATCACCAGCTCTCAGCTCCAGTTCATCATCCATGGTAGGCTTGAAGTCGAGCTGCACACGATGAACAGCCGAGTTGGCAGGTCCCCCAGCGGCTGCAATAGCCGCAGCGCCAGCTGAGGGGGCATCAAGCGTACCAGGAGTAACTGGGGAGTTGCTATATTCGGTACCAGCAGGGCTAGCAGGAATGGTCGACATTGGAGCGTTGGGAATAGTCAAGTCAAGTTCCTGGGGACCAACCCTGCGAATCGACGTCTTACGAGCGACCAGGGAAGCTCCATCTCCGGCAGCAACAGCAGGTCCATTGGCAGTGAAAGGATCGTTAGAAGGTGATTGGGGCGAAACAGGAGCAGTGGCAGCAGGGAAAGCGGCAGCAGCAGCGACAGCAATAGTCGACTTTTCGGACATAGGACTAGGGGTCGCCCTGTAGACAGAGGCAGTCTCCTCGTTAATGGGTGATGGGACACGTTCGGCCTGGGTGCCGAAGGGGTTGGCGGGATCGACACTTTGAGCCGTAGATGGACGTTCCCAAGCGCTACCTCCAGGAGTTCGGGGAGACAAGGGACCATTGGCAGCTGAGGGGGAAGAAGCAGCGGGAACAACAAGACCCAGAGCAGCACCCTTGCTCGTGCGCTTCTGGTTATCGAGACCATTCCAGTTGGGGAGGAACTGAGTTACAGGTCGCAGGCTGACGCGAGGAGCCTTTGCAGCCGTGACAGAGGCAGTCTCGGCAGGTTCGGGGCTCATAGAACGACGCACAGCAGCCGCAGCAACCATAGGTGCACCACCACCGTTACCAGCCAAGGGGCCATGGAGCTTCTCGTCGTCGTTCTCAAGCTTTTCCATCTCAGCCTGCTTACGGCGCTTGGCGAAGATAAAGTAGACCAGTAATCCCATGGCGAGCAGTCCACCCAAAACACCAAAAGCTATTCCAGCCTTAGCTCCAGCGCTCGTGGAACCACTGTCTTCCGGAACAGCGCTCGAGCTGGAGCTGGGAAGGCTTGAGGCCCCAGACATGTCTGCGACTCCATCGATAGTTGTCGAAGCAGATGTTGCGCCAGTGGCCTTGGCCAGAATGGAATCGATAGACTGGCTTTCAACTGGATCGCGGATAACAGAGGGAACGCTAGTCGGGTCGTCGCTGCTGGTGATTTGAAGGCGAGTTCTCGTGGGCTTGGCTGTCGAACTCTCTTTGTCCTCTGCTGTAGTAGCGTCAACTTTGTCTTCTTCGGCTTTGCTGCGAGACTTTGCTTCTTCGGCAGCCTTCTTCTTGGCAGCCTCTTCCTCGGCAGCTTTCTCCTCCTTCTCTTTCTCTTGCTCCTCCTTTTCTTGCTTTGCCTTTTCCTCGGCGGCCTTCTTCTTCGCCGCTGCTTCCTCTGCTTCTTCTTCTTCCTTCCTGTCGGACTCTTCTTGAGCCTTCTTCTTGGCCGCTTCCGCCTTCTCCCTGGCTTCTTCGGCTTCCTTCTTCTTCTCTTCAGCTTCTTTCTCCTTCTTGTCGTCCTCCTCGTTTTGGTCGGACTCTTTTGATGAGCCTGTTGCTTTAGGCTCGTGGCCTACTGTCTTGTAGCCACCAATTGCTCCCTCAAATGTTGCCTCAACCGTTTTGAAAACGGTCTTTACTGCTTCTGTATGGAGTTAGCCAATCGGAAGATTCAGCAACGCATAGATATAATAATATTCAAGGTTGACTTTGACATATATGAAAGTAAAATGAAACTCACGTGGTTCTCTCTTCTCGACATGGCGCTTCTCAACGTCGGAGGCATCGATTTCATGAGCGATGTTACCAAACCCAAACAACGCTTCGGCTCTCCGATGCACGTGCATGTGCTGGAGATGCATTTTTACTGTTGTTAAAGTGTGGCAATATTAAAATTAAATCAAATGGCGACCTCGGAGAGACAAGCAGGCGAGTGCTTGTTGTCTTAACGGAGATATATCGCCTTTTTTTACTTGCAAAGTCGCGGGGCTGGAAGATGAGTCGCCTGGAATGAAGGGCGTTGCAGTGGAGGGCGGGAAACAAAGAGTGTATTTCGTAGGGGTTTCGAGACCGATATGTCTTTGTTCGGGTGACAGCGGCGATGTCTCGGATGGAAACGGTGTAGGAGTGCGTCGTTAACGAAAGTGGTGTAAAGGCGCAAGTTCAGCTGCTACAGCGTAAAACGTAGATGTTGTTGGACCAACTGCCAAACGAGTGTGTAATGGGTGATGTGTGAAGTGAAAGCAATAAATTATTATTATCGCTCTGGTAACAAACAGCACACGGCAGCAGTCTTGCAAAAACGCGCCCAAGGCAGTGAAAACGAATGGACGAACTGAACTCGACACGGGCTGCTGCAGAAAAGCGAAGCGACCGTGAAAAGAAGCAATTCTAGAAATGACCTATTTCGAGGGGGTGAAAGAGCGTAGAAGGAAACGGTGGAGAGGAGAAAAAGGCGGGAGAGGGTGAAGATGAGAAGAGTCCGGAGTATTCAGTAAAGGGTGGTGAGAGGAGGACAAGGGACAAGGGGGGGAAGGGTCAGAGTCAGAAGCGGAGTGCAGCTTCCAAGGTTGCTGAGCAAGGTCCCCGGACTTTCCATTGAGTTACAGGACCTGCTAATGTTTGATAGGGCGTAGCGAGCCCCGAGCTAAGAGCAATCCCAGCGGGTGCAGAGCTGGGCCTGGTAGCCTAGCAGTGGCACGGCATTGTAGGACATTGTACCTTGAGGTATTCTTTAGGGTGTTAGATTGAAAGACAAGCATTTATGGTGCACGTTTCATCTTTGACTGGCTTGATAATACACAGAAGTACAAGCTAACATTGACCTCAGTCCTTGTTTGATTGAATACTACCTCTGTACTCCGTACAGCACAACGGTCTGCCCGTGCTGGGTTCACCAGACGAGGCAAACCAAACCAAACCAAACCAAACCAAATACGCAGTGGAGTGTACTCAAGTCATTGATTGCCCGTGCACATAAAGGTGCAGCAGCGCACAAGATGGCCTCGAACTGCACTATATTAGGTAGGTATATCGTATTCCAAATTTAAACTGCCACTTGTGCAGCCATTTCAGTAGTCGTGCCATGTCACCCATAATCATGCCTGGTATCGTCAACCATTGAACCATCTGTTAGGCCAAGAAACGAGGCAGGCCCCCTGTTCCCACTAATTGACCCCATCAGGTGCTGTGCTTTGCATAATAAATGACGATCAGCAGCGGAACCCGGGGCCAAGACATCGAGTGAGCGATTTGAGGCTCGGAGGGATCAAGAAGGAAAGAGAAAAAAACACGCTTCGAGGCAGTGTAGCGAGCGAGCCTTAATCCCTGTCTGTATCTTGTGATGAGGTTCCCAGTAGCCAGGGGTAAGCGTGTTGATGGAGCTTAAAATCAGGGGTGGCTTGGGCCACTGACGCCAAATTTCAGGAACCAGACTCCACTGATTGGCTGTTAGGGATCCATCAAATCTGCTTAGCCAGGAACCGCTGAGACGCCAGCCAATGTCCGGGCGTCGAGGTGATGGGATGGCGACTGCCCCTGGCCGCCTGGCTTGAGCTGCGTTACTGCGTTACTGCGTTGCTGCGTGGCTTAAAAAGCTCCAATCCAATTCCAACGTCTCCTAACCAAAGTTGGATTGAGCCTGCGCGAATAGTTAGTTCAATTTCATTAAATTATCCCACACTTTCATCTTTGTCCTTCTCCTCTCCTTCGACACATTATCGAATGTTTACTGTCAGTGTAACATCATCCTCGGTGACTGTTTTTGATTCGCGGGCTACACTTTGACTGTCAAGGTGGGTAACTATGATGCATCGGAGTCTGCTATTTTGGTACAGACGGCCAAAGGATGAAGACGGCGTTGTGGTTCTTGGCATTAACAACCCTTTTCACGATGATTTAGTCAATTACTGAACCTGCAGTCTTGGCCCCGTCGTTGAAGATGTGGCGACAATATGTCCTTTATGACAAGATCTTGTCCCCAGTTTAATACCCATCCTGAGAGATTAACAGAAACAAACTCCTCTTTCTCTGTTTATACCTCTCCACTTTGACCGCTTAACGACGCATTGACTCAATCGGTTGAAACGACCACTAGAGATAATATACACAATGCACAATGCACAATGCCCCGGCCTATCCGTAGGCGATCTCCTTTTATCCACAGCTTTCTGCAGCATAAGGAACTTCAAGCTTTTGGCATAACTGCATAAATACTAGATAGACACGATAAACTAGACGTGGTTCCATGGCCCGCATAACTAATAATCTTATATCCACTAAATAAGACCTTCTTCAAAGCCAATCTCCAACACAAGGATATTAATTGATTATGAGGTTACATCTGACCAACATCACGGGGTTTCATCTTCGCCTCGGTGTCTCTTTGTCGACACAAACAAACAATCACCTCAATAGTAACATTGGTTGTTCTTGATGTGACCTGTGATCTGCCGTGTTCACCTGAAGCCCCGTTCCTCAGCTTCAGCTCCAGCTCCAGCTCCAGCTCCAGCTCCAGACACCAGTGTTTCGGGGGTCGATTGCCCAAGGCTTTGTCTCTCTGAGAAACGCCTATGCAGAAGCATCTTGGCATTTCATCATCCTTTCGATTTTCGGCTATTATCAAGATTCCCGATAGACTGCGGAATTGAATGCCATAAGGCTCATTTCGGTTCTGTTTCGAGATCCTTGGTGCACTGATCACCTGCTGTTAATCGTGCAATCTTTCTCTGGAGAAACTCGGATGTAAAGAACTAGTCTGTTTTCGTCGCTATTTCCGTAATTCGAGGTTACAAGTGTGGCTGGTTTGAGGTAGTCGATTTCAGGGATTGTGATCGTCAATGTCTTTCTTGGACATGACATTCCTCAGTTGCCTGACAGTTGTCTCACTATGAAGCTGGGGAGATCTAGCTTCTTACGAATGAATCCTTCCTGACATCAGGAGGGGCTTTTCTTAGTTTGCCATTAAAACTGCATTCCTAATAAGCTCATGATGTCGTTGTCATATGGCAGGTACACCTTCACAGTTTAGAATGACGTACCTTAGCAGCGAAGCAAACTGATGCCTTTCGCACTGCCAAAGTTGATCGTCCTTCAGGTTTGTTATAGGGCAACACGTAATTTAGTTGCGCTTAAGAATTGAGTATTGTCATATATCTCTTTATATGTAGGTAGTGTATATGTAGATGCTGAATAAAGTCCACTCACGCCTGAATCCAAACCACTAGTTATTCAACAGGTGTCATTTTGCAGTAATCAATACAAGACCAGGCAAACGCTCACTCTGCCAAGTCAATGCTCCGGGTATAATGCATCACTTTCACAAACCAAGCTCCCATCTCTTGCCCTCCTCACATGGAATCCTCCATCTGTCGACTCCTCGCCTTATTCCAGTTATCCTTATCCAACTTGCCGCCTTGAGCCTCAAGGCCCATTCCCCTCTCCACCCACTCCTTGCTCTCCATATGTCGCAGTCGACTGAGCGCCCGAGCAAATGCAAAAGCTTCTTCGGAACCAGCAAACAGGTTGGAGTCCTTAAGCTTATCGACGTTATGCACCAGGTCATGGTTTTCAGCAGCTTTCTCGGCATGCTCGTGCTTCACACCCTGCTTCATGAGGCTTTCAGCGATCTCGTCCCGGGAGACAAAGAGCTCTGATAGGGGCTTTTCTGTAGTAAGAACGAGCTTGGCGTTGCCCTCATAAACAACGTCAATGAACGTGATGAAACGCCGGGCGAGATCTCGTTGCTGATGGGTCATTGCGGGGATGTCGGTTACGATGAAAGCTTCGTAAGCGCGTACCAGCTCGATAAAGTCGGCAGCGGACTTTGGTTGTCGGATCAGCTCGTCAAAGGTAAACCACGCTGCCCGTCCGCTAACTCGTGGAACATAGATTTCACGGCCCCAAACTGTTTGTACCTCAGGGCGAGGTTCGGGTTGTTCAGGATCTCCAAGGTACCGGAACCATTTCTCTGCATGCGCCCGGGCATTGCTGTCGAGTGGTGTATGGTAAACATCGGACGGTGGTCTAGGGATCTTTCGGTAGTCTGTGGGAGAGTCGAGGTTGATGACATGTAGACGGTTCTTGAGGAGTTCAATGGCAGGAATAAAAGACTCTCGTTGGATGCCGTTCTTATATAGCTCATCGGGGTGTCTGTTAGAGGTTGTTACGAGAACAACACCGTGGGACATGAGAGATTCGAGCAGTCTGAAAACTGTCAGCGTTACGCAACCGCTTCGCGAAAGGATGCGATTACCTTCGCAGAATCATGGCATCTGCCACATCTGTGCATTGAAACTCGTCGAAGCAGAGAACGTTTCCCTGCTGAGCGATATCGGCCGCGATGTATGGCACACCATCAATATCAATACCGTGCTCCATTTTGAACCTGTGCAATCGCCTGTGTACGTCTTGCATGAAGTTGTTGAAGTGAATGCGACTTTTCGACTTGACTGATGGGGGCAGGGTCTCGTATAACAAGTCCATCAACATGGTCTTGCCGCAGCCAACGTCGCCGTATAGATACAGGCCCTTTGGGAGATTGCTTGGAATGTTCTTGATAGCAGGCTTGCTGCTACCTCCGCCAAAAAGCGACGAGAATATGGACTTCTTTGTAGGTTTCAGAGATTCGATACTGGGGTGCTCGACAGGAGGGGCGTCGTATCGTTCCAACTCATGATATAGATTTTGGAAATTTTGGATAATTCCTTGGCTTTTTTCAGTACTCTTTCGCATGTCTCCACCCCTTTTTCAATCATTCTTACCTCTTTGATGCTCGTCATTTCGCAACCTACCTGTCGCAACTCTTCTGTCATACTCCGGAATTGGACCTCCGCCATGAACAGGCTCGGCGTCGACTACTGTCGCCATTGAACGAGAGCGGTTTGGACATGAAGTTGATAGTCTGGCGCCTTGGATCGCGAATTCTGGTTGTGTTTTGCGGTAGCATGAGCCTGTCCTCAAGGCATTTGACGCTGCGCTCGTCCGAAGGGTCCTCGCACATCTGCCGCCATCCGTCAAAGGCCGTAAAGCCCGAGGATAGCGCAAAGCGGCACTGCACCTTAGTGCGCCGCGCATATTGATCGCTTATATTTCGTAGACGTCGAGTTGAAATCGCTTGCGACCGTTGACTGGTAAGTTTTGCTCCAAAAGTTACTGGACTGTGGGAATGTAAATCGTGGAGGGGAATCGCGAATCCGGGATTCAAGTGACGAAAGTGTGGGCCGGGTTTAGAATTGGACCCCGGTATTGCTGTTCCTAGACCCGAAACCTACCGATATTCCCGGCCCCTGGTTTAAGCATTCCAGTGTAAACATTGCCGAGGTTCGCTAACAGCGCCTGTCGATTAGGTATCAATATGGGGATATCTAAACTCGACTACCCTAGATGAGCATGCCAGAACGTAGTCGGCAGCTGTCTACGGTCAGGTGTTCGCAATTTCACATGAGAACCACAATGATCTTGAAAAGCCTTCGCGCTATAACCCTAGTTTTGTTTTTTTGGTTCATTTCAAATATTTACTACAGAGTACGCTTGTGTGTGTATCGGTGGAGTTGACCAAAAGTCTTGTCGATGTTCCCCCATGGATTGAACGGACAGACGCCGACACAACTCCGAGAATGAGCAATGTGATATAAAATCGTAGCTCAATTGATCGTACGTTACCGAAGTTTCTTAGAACGACACAAAGCACCTGCAAGAACCATTCTGAAGCTTCGATCTTGTATATTGTTTTATGTACAGAGCGTGTAATGTCTAGAAAGCTCATGCGGGACTGATGCAATAAATCTATATCTATCGGATCGCAGACGTTATGATTAATGATCCATTCGAATTAACTCCCGCTACTTTCAAGTCCAGTTTCCTTGATTATTTTATCATGAATTTCATATCGCATTTTGACGTTTCCCATGTTATATCATCTAAGCCATGACAAGGGCAAGGCCAATGACAGCAATAATGCCAGCAAAAGGAGCACCAAGAGCACGGGCAGCGTTGTCGTCGTCGTCCTTGCCATCCGAGGACTTGCCAGAGCTCTTGTCGTCTGAGCCGGCGTCATCAGAGTCTACAAGCTCACCACCAAAGACTTTCTTGCCAGGATTGACACCCGAGCTGAGTTCAGACGCGCGCTTCTTGTAGTCATCTAGGGTCTTCTTGGAGTCTGGGTTGATGATACCAACCATGCCCTTGGCGCACTCGTTATCCTGAGAGGAGTAGAAGGGGGTAGGGTCGGTGTCGTTGACAGTAACCTGGAAAACCTTGTCCTAGAGAAAGTGTTAGATGATGTGTGTATATGCTCGAGGAAGTACAACATACGGCAGATCCGCTATCGGTAGGAAGGAAACCGGAGAAGAAACCAGTGCCAAGTTCGAGGGGGGAGCAAGGGTAACGGTAGTCACCAGCAACGACGCTGTGGTTCTTGGGCTCGAAGTGGAACTCGAGGACATCACCCTTCTCAGCCTCAACCTCCTCAGGGTCGAACTTGTTATCACTGGTAGCAGTGATCTTGATGGTCTTGGCACTGGCTAGATAGGCCAGAGCGGCTGAAACGAGGAAGGTCTTGAGAGAAGGCATATTGGCAAGTGAAGTTGGTTGGCTGAAACTAAACTCGTAATAGTTTGGTAAATATGCACGCGAGGTTCCAAGTCAGAGACAAGTTGAATATTAATGGTTTCAGAGAAAGAACAAAGCTATGAGCAAGCATATAAAAAAGGTGAAGATCAGGCCAAGAGTCTCGCGTGTTGCCCAGCAGCCCCTTATATCAGGGCAGTTTTTCCGTGTCACTCCATACATAGGCCTGCTCGGCCGATACAGTGACCTCATTGCCTAACAGAGATGCCAAGAGGGTAT
The DNA here is from genome assembly GCA_900312805.1 of Fusarium torulosum. NCBI lineage: Eukaryota > Fungi > Ascomycota > Sordariomycetes > Hypocreales > Nectriaceae > Fusarium > Fusarium torulosum. The sequence continues at coordinate 18,356 of ONZP01000432.1, forward strand.
TGTAACCAAGGAGAGTGAAGGATTCACTGCCGAAATATTTGTTCCGTGGAAGCCCCTGTTCACTTGTGAAACCCCAGCAACCAGAAAAGCAAGGGCTTTTGGCTACCCTAGAGCAGTACCACAAGCACTCAGCTCTTTACGTGATGTTCGAAAAATGATGTTTAGTTCAGCCTTACGTTTTCACCAAAACCAATTTAACTCGCTTAGATGATGTGAGTGGAAACTGCGATGGAAAATGAGACAGGTTTTGAAAGCAAAACAGGTTTACGCATTGCTCTGTCTCGGATGGTGATGTGTGAACTTAACACCAATGACCAGTATTGCAGAGAATAGCCGAGACTAATTTTAGATGAGCGACGGGCACCGAAAAGACGGTGTATTGATTCTTGTTGTTGTTGATACATGAGGTGTATCAAACATGGTTCGAATTATTACTCTATCAGACTTTCCAACCGATTCTGTTCGGATCTACATGTAAGAAACATCCTGTATACAACTGCAATAAGGGATAATCCTCAGAATCATATGCACCTAGACAGCCGGAAAACATATCGCTAACGATAACGACTGCGGTACTCCGTATATTCTCAACGTCTCTTAGTGTAACGGTGGCGTACGTAATAGTTAATACAAACACCTGCAATAGTTCGGCAAGCATATCAATTCACAGCTCCATTCTCACAGTGATAGAAAGCTTATTTTCTTGAACAGCTCACTCCTTGCGTCCCGCGACTCAGTTTTCCGAACCAACTGCCGGATTTCATACCGGTGCCAAAACCCGGAACGACCCACTATTCGTTTCCGGCTCCGATGGAGGGATTCTCGCGGGCCGAAAAGAATCGACCTTCCCCGGCTGTAGGGTCGTAGGCTATCTCCAGATGCTAGAGTTAATTAGGTCGCTCGGCCGAAAGGTAGCCCAACGATAAGGAACTGGCTGGGAATGAGCTAGAAGCACGCTGGAGCCAATTCATAAAAACTTTAACTCCAGGAAAAAGATCGGGCTAACGCAGCACCTTCACGTCGCCCTAACGAGAAAGAAGATATGCCTATTTCCTCAGGTTGTGATACCTGGAAAACAGCGCAAAGTCCATGAAGTCATCTCCGAACACTCCGTACAGTGGTGCATAACTGCCTTTTTTTCTAGTCGGAGAAGACTTTCCATGACGGACAATATGCTCCTGGACTTGATTATCATCTTGCTAGGGGAACAGTAATAGTTTCCTGCAAGTATTTCAGTATTAGGAAATACTAAACCGAACTCCCCAATCGTGGTATGTCACTCCAATTTCCCAGTATCCCCACATACATCGGCCGCCTCGTCTCGAGGCAGAGACGTAATAGATGAAGGACGAATTAATAAAGAGGAGCAGGAACTAAGAGGTTTGTTGCATAGCATGGCTGATGATAGTTTCTATTACCACATAAATGAAGGAGTAATATTATGGTTCGCGGTCTGAGAAAATATCCTTGAGCCTGGATCGTGAGCTGGAGCCGGAGGCTAGCTACCATAAAGGTCGAACATTACAGAACTTGAGGATCGACAGACAAGTAGACTAGTGAAACACTAGTTACTGCTGCTAAGTATGCACTATGTCTTGATAAAGTATTACGGAGCCTAGCGTTACGATAGCTGGAGTACGAAGCTTCCATCACGAAACGTGGGAAGGCATCGGAAGGTAATGTTCTTTGAAAGACAAGCTTGTTCATCAAATGATAACAGCAATAACAATGAATATAGAAATTTGAACGATTGTTTCTTGTTCTTCGAACGAACAGTCGGACAGTGATAGCTACCTTCTCATATACTTAAAGTCTTTGTTCAAAGCCAACTTTTGTAAAATACTGACCCTTCTCAACTACCCATCGAATTTTTACTAACAACAACATCGAGACCGAAGAAAGTGCAGTAAACCAACAAGACACTTACACAAACTCAAGATCAATGTCTTCAGAACATTACAAACAGCCTCAAAAGAGGTATCTCAGAACTAGAGCCAGCAAACAGTCTTCAACTGCCCAGCAGCAAAGAGCAGGTACAGCATTGAATCAGATTTCACTGATCAAGTCCAAGATTCTACCAAAATTCTCCTCGTGGTTTGAACCGCACCGACGCTACGACCCAAAAGAATCCTTCTTCCCCTTCCCCAAGGTTACATTCCTCGTTGATGAACCAATGAAACTGGAGTGCCAAATATGCCGGCAGGTGAGCTGCCAGATCAAGTCAGATGCAGAGCCGCCTGACGAGAATACGTTTAGTCTACTACCATGTGGGCACACTGCTTGTTTACATTGCCTTGACAAATGGTTCAAGACACAGGACACTTGCCCCTTCTGCCGAGTCGATCTGACATATTCTGGATGCGGTCACAAGGTTCCGGTGAGGCCATTGACAAGAGAGGGGCTTCACCTCCTACCAAGGACACTGCCAGACCAGGGCCACATCCCAAGTTTTTGTGCACAATGCCTTAAGAGAATGTTGTTGACCAAGGCACAAGAAAGGTTTCGACAGGCCACGCAAGAGTTCCAAGCGGCAAGATTGTGCCTCCATCGTACTCAAGCAGTCGCTGATGAGGTAATTATGTTAGCTAAAAGAGAGGAGCTTGAGACGGTGCTTCGAGACGAAGTGTACTTCAAGCACCTAAGCACGTGGCTAACAAGCTGGTAAAGTTTAGTCTATCGCGCAAAATCATGACTCGTGCCACAGTACTCGGTAGGTTGGGGGGAGAGAGTCTGCAAGATGTCATGTAAGGATTGTTAGCAGGATAGGTCAAAGTAGACGATACTTAGCACACAGTAGCGGATACTAACCTGTCATCCACGCTTGAGTCAAGAAAAACAAGGATATAAAGGGGTAAAAAGCGCCGAACGAAGTAAAAACCGGTAACACGAGCTGCTGCATGGTGTTGTTGTTGTTGGGGAAGCTGTTCAACGCCGGTTTTTTTTCTAAACACCCTTAACCACCTGAATCGTGCATCTGACGTGGATGCAATATACGCGCATGCGTGAGACATAAGGATCTGGAGAAAGAAAGAAAGAAACAAAAAATATCAAAATAAATCTCCGAGGATTCATGTGGACGGGCCGACAGTTCAACCCCTTGGGATTTGGTGGTCGATCTAGGGTGCATGAGAAGAGCCTCTTGGCCTTTGACCCCTGGCTATCTTACTTGAGTCGGTGCCGGTATCCACATCCAGCCCCGTCTAAGTGCGGTCAACTGACTCGGGGCATTCTGATTGGAAGCGGATGTTATTTGGATGTATGGTAAATTGCTTTGTTATAGAAGTCACTGTCTTGTCAGTTAGATGATTCGAGGGAGGGCATTCGGATGTTTGGCAGGATATGGAAACTAAAAGAACGAACCGCAGGGAGGGAGGAGGAAAAATGAGGGAGGGATAGCTAAGGGGACGCCGACAAGAGGTGAATGGATACCTACCCGGCGGGAGAGGGGCGCAGGACGGACCCGCTTTCAACGGCAGCTCCGTGAACCCGGGCGGGCAAGAGCGGGCCTCGGGAATCGGAGGATGAGAGACTCTCCAATATTACAGGATATTAGTTATAATGTTATTGCTCTCCCTGAGACTCTTTTTGCATTTTGTGTCACCCATAGCTGCATCACAAGAAGATTTTTCAGCTGGGTTGGCCATTCTACATTCTCTTTGTTCTTTATTGGTGACCCATGGTTATATGCCTGCCCGAGACTTCTCGGTCGCATAGTCGGAACACCACACAGATGGATGGCTTGAGATCTCTTTTCTTTTTCGATGGGTGTGCAGCAGCTCGAATCATGTTTGCATAAGCGGTCTGGGTAACTGAAAACACTCCGGTGCCCCCGCTACCATTACCATGGAACCGGGTAGCATACTCATGCCAGGAGCATTTGAATGATACATCACATAAACTGCCAGGGTAGCTGAACGTGAATGATGTGAGGAGAGGCTTCTAGAACTCAATGCCGGTGGCATGATACTATCTTGTTTCGGCAAACTAACTGACGTCGGCCAACGGGTTGGTAACGAAATCGCGTGCTCTACTTGGTTTGATAACTTTGTATGTTAGCAATAGTAAATTTAAAACGCTGTAGATATCACTTTTACTGAATTATACCAAGACGCGATACGGTATAACAGCTGCTCATGTCATGCATTTACTTTATTATGTGTAATATCACTACATCTCCAATAGGCTGTGGATTGTCGAGACTAACTCACTCAGTACCTACCTACATAAATCAAAACGGTCGGGATTTGCCGAGGTGGAGACATGGTCTGGATCTAAGCCCTTCAGCCACATTTTGGACGTTGTCTGAGTTCCAAACCCTTGGGATACCTAGCTAGCCTTTGGTGCCTCACTGGAGTCCCTGCCTCCTTCCCTGCGGAGATCGAGATTCGGAAGGTCGCCAGATTTGGGGAATGGCAGGCACATGACGATATTCCCAACCGGCTGCTCCAGTGCTCCTCCCCCGGCTCCGAATTTACATACAGGAAGTGCCGATCGCCTGCCTGCTCATTGCCGTAATGCACTTACCTGCCTTATTGTGGCCAGCCAGTAACACAACCTACCTTACGCATCATTGGATATCGCAAGCCTCAGTAAATCATTTGGACCGAGGCAACTCAACCTTGACACACCCTTCAGCTTATGTTAATGAACTTTTTTTTTCTTTCTTTTTCGCCTCTCGTGAACCGCATTACTCCATTGCGAATCTGCTCCTTGTCCTGCTGGGATTGACTTGGCTTCTTGACTGCTTGGCTACTGGCTACTGGCTACTGCTGATGCTGCTGCTGTTGCACACGAGCAAATGACTTCTTAGCTGCTTTCTTCCTGTAGGTATGCTAATCGAATGAATGGTAAAATTATAGTACGTTACACTGCAAGGATGCTACCTCTCTAACAAAGATCCGCTTAGCGATTCTAGGCTTTACGATCTGTCTCGGTTGATTAGTCCCGGAGTCTGGACGTTGGGTTGCCGTCGAACCCTGTTCTCTTCGCATTTGCGCCCGTATGTACCGCCCATGTTACCGCACCTGGCTGCCTCTCCAACCGCGTCACCAGTCGAATCTAATCATCACAGCCTGTTCAATTTATGCTTGGCCGTTGGTATCGGGTCCAAGTTTCACGCCGTGGGACCTTAGTTGCGGTTTGGACAGCACCGGCTATAGTATTGAGCCACCAGTGAAACGCCTTGAACGGTGATACGTACCTATATCTGGATCTGCTTTATTAGACGGCCTAGGGGGACCGTGCATTGCTAGCGTCATCTGGCTTCGGATCCTGACTTCCTGCAATAACTCCCCTTAGAAGGCCTGTTCTATCTCGAAAAAAGAAAAGAACAGCGTCCGGCAAGCCATCTAACAAAGCTTAGCCTTCCCTGGTAGCTGGGTAGCCGGGAAATGGTGCCACCCTAGGGGTCCTCGCTGCCTCGACCAGAGAGAATGTCTGTCAGCAGGCTGATCCTCAGGACGTAGTCGCAACAACCTTAAGGTGAGAAGCGCCTATAGACGAGTTGCGTTCTGGAGGATGTGCACAACTCAAAAGCCCCTGCCCTTTCTCCAGCGCGGGTCTCTTCTATAGGCCTGTTCGCGCCGCTCTGTTGCTTTGGGAGGGCTTGATACTTTCTTCTGTCCCAATCCTCCGCGACTGGATTTCAAGGATGCGTGTTTATGAGCGCGTGGCTCAGTGATCTCCGTATAGTACACCCTGTCTGACTTACATTCACCTAGTCGCCACAAGGGGGCAACAACGGCTCACGCACGCCAGCCGACCTTTTCTGTAGCGAGCTTCGAAAGTGGGTGTGATGTATCGTCTGTTCGCCATACGGTTCATACTCACGGTCAATACCCTTGAAGCTTCTGCGCTTGCACTCACCGAATTATGTCGTCGTCAATGGGTTTATGCCCAACTATAGGATGATGCCCATCCATCGAATCATTGACATCAATATTGAGCTCTGCAGTTCCGGGCCTCCGTCATTTCAGCTCTATCTCCGCTTTCAGTGAACTCAAAATATTCTCAGCCACTGCTTCCAAGGGACACGATCCCTGGGCCTGGGCAGCTTGCAGTACCCAGATACATACATGATACAGTATGGCATCACTTCCCGTTGGATCAATTGCAGCTCGACACAGCTGTTCAATGAAATATCGTTTTATGCTTCTCGATGCAGTTTAGCATATCACAACTAGACCTCAAAAGCTGAAGTATACGTGCCTTACTAATGAGACACCTTTATGTTGGCACTTTTACACACCCCGACCACGAAATCTGAGCGTAACTTCGCTCGCCTCCTACAAGTTAATGTGATATTGGGTGAGGATGAGAGCGAGCAATTCAAAGGTTGCAGTTTCAGCGGCCGAGTGTGGCTTGTTACCATTTTTCACATATCGAGTTGGTGGCGCGCTGCTCATCCGCCTGGTCTTGATTCTCTTCTACTAGTTTTACAACTGACTGACCGGCTTTTTGTCTGCTGCAGATTACTACCTGCGTCACGCCAGGGACGCAGCTAGCTAGTGAATTTTGATTGTAGCCCAGCCCTGCAGCTTTTTCCCAGTGAAAAAAGGCTAGCACTTGCATCGACTGGTGTCGTTTCTCCCGCGCCGGCTCTGTTGTCGTCGTCCCAATAGGGCTGCCCCGTCCGTTGATGGGGTTCTCCGGGCCCTGGATCATTGCAAATGTATCTGATACATTCTTCCTCCGTACTAGAATACTGTACAGAGGCACCCAATCCCTCTCTCCTTTCTCCGACTCTATGGAAGACTTGCCGCTGTGGCTGATCCTCCATGCGGCGGACCCTTTTGTGAGCTTATCGTCTTAGTTTGCTTGAGATTGGATGCCGACATGCTAAGTCTTCATAAATACCCTGGTATATGTCACCGCCGGTGCCCCATCCATCTTTTCGATAAAGGGAAAGCGTCATTCTATTACACCTGGCTGCTTCTCATTTAAAACTACTCCAGCTTCATCCAACTTGCTCTTGCACATTATCTTGCGTTCTTTTCACTGACGTGGACTGGGGTCAGTTGATCAACATCACGAAGTTCTTGCAAGCCGTTGTTACGAGATTCGCGATAACCTAGATGCCCGGTTCTTGTCGCAAACCGACAACTTTTGTCTAACCAAGTCACCAAAACGGCTAAATGTCAACGCCAGCAGTATGTAGCTTGCTCTTTTGTCTATCCTCAAACCCCCTCACGTTCCTTGTTCCTAATATGGGCATCTTGTTGTCTAGCAAAAGGCAAATCTTGCCAGGATCAGAGATAACCAGAGAAGATCCCGGGCCCGCAGAAGAGAGTATTTACAAGAGCTCGAACAACGACTTCGGGTGTATGAGCTCCAAGGTGTCGAGGCCTCTTCAGAGGTGCAACATGCCGCACGCAGAGTTGCTGAAGAGAATAGACAACTCCGTGGTCTCCTTAACCGACATGGCATCGGAGATGATTACATATCCAGCTATCTGAACTCTGCGACGGCGGCGCAAACGGACCCGGCAGCAATCTCTCACTTTGCCTCGAGCATTCCAAGCGACAACGTACAATCTCTCCAGCAGGTTATAGCTCCTAGAAGACCTACTGCTCTCGAAACCAGCGTATCTTATGCAGTTCCCCCACAAGAGAGCCGTGAGCCATCTATAGCCAGTGGTTCTACAAGCAGTTCTTCCATATGGGAGGCTGGTCAGCCTATCCCGCCTGGCTCAGCATATGCTCGGCCACTCCCATCTAACGTCCCTACGCCTGTGCCAAGACAGTCGATAACCTCCTCAATGCACCCACAGCAATACAGCTCGCACATGTTCTCCGACCCTCAAGTTTCGCGGACTGAAGGCTACCACACTATCGCCACCCCAGGAGCCTTGATGGAGGACCCTCGCCGACACAGCTATTCTGTAGCATCCTTACCTGGGGATGTGTCGTCGACGATGGGCTACAGTAATCCCATGAGTTCTTTTCACAACCCCGTGGGACAAAGTGGTGGCCCTTCGGGGCCGTGCTGACTGGATGGACAATCTGCGGAGAGCTTTTATCTGACCCAATGGACTTCGTTACCCACGGTAGCCTCAAAATACTCTGACAGTCGAATTGTAAGAACACGAAGAAATAGCTTCTCATCGAAACCTTATGTCCAAAGTCAAACGGAGTCGAATTGATTGTTACAGATCCGCTTTCGCTATAAACCGATGAACTCGCTGATGTACTTTGATGGCATCGATATCTAGCCAGCCAAACGACAAGGAGTTCCGAGAGCTACGATTGTTTCGACGCAACCTGTATGAACCGAGCCCGGCAGCCTGAAGAGATAGATGGCGTGGTGTTTGGAGATTTGTTCATCCATCAAACCCCCACCGCAAGTTTACGAACATGCAGTCTGCAAACAAAACCCATCTTGGATCATGCGGTATTGTTCGTACATCTTTGTGCTTTGAGAACAAAGATTTGCTTTGAATTCCCATTTGAGAACTGCTGAAGCACAAGGCCAAACTCGAACATTTACGGCGATCAATCGAACGGCAAGCATGAAAGAACAATGAAGCTTTGACAGCAAGTTTCCAAGAGCCATTGTTAATAGGGCGTTAAGAAGAAAATGTTACCAACATATACATACCATGCCTCGTATCGAGAATTACTTCAAAACCACCCCGAGACGATTTGAGATTCATTCTACAATCCATCGACCAATACAAACGTTTAATCCCAGAGACAAGATGATGCTCGCCACTAATACTGAAAGACCAATGTGGATATGGCCGCAGGTGTTCAGGCAGGACATATCAGGATCGCTTCTACACGAACAGCTCCTCGAACAAACGATTGAGAACAGTTTGAATTGTGCGATTTATCCGAGCTACAAAAGCGTCCCTACGCCCCGATCGAACCCTCTTATGGATGGCTCAAGTCTTGCGTCAGACAAGAAAGTTGGGAATATAAACAAATTTCCGGGGAATCGAAAACTGAGCATTGTCTTGATTCCAGCGATCAAGAGTTCGCCACAAGTCAAACTTCTCATAGCAAGCCCGAGTTCAGTCCAGTCATATCACCCATCCCCGAAGAAGGATCGACGCAAACTACACACAACATGGGTTCGCAAACTGAGAAGAAAAGTCGATTGTCAGTCGCCAAGGAACACGATGCAACCTTCGCAGGAGATACTGATAATAGCATCAACGGAGGTCGCACAGGTCGATTCTTCCAAGCACTGTCTGATCGGTTCTCAAGAAAAAGAAGCAGTCTGCACTCTCCAGGCCGGCAGGAAGAGAAAGAGGGGAAAAGAAGAGAGCCTGCTGCACCCAGACCAGCCCCAGGCGAAGCGTCGCTAGGCGATCATAGAGGAAAAGAGTCGGCCAGACCTCGTAAGAAACCCCTGTCCATGGAAATGATGGAAGGTGCTAACATGTTTATGAAGTCTGAGAAGAACATCGACAAGCAGATTGACAATTCGACATCAAAAATTTCGAATCGCCCGGAAGCCAGCTCATTTGCATCTGCGACAGCGCATAGTTCGGGTAAACCTAGCACCTTCAGCATCGACGATATCAACACTGGGGCTACGATTCTTACTCTTATTACCGAAATTTGCAGAAACGCCGATGGAAAACTCTCTAGGTTGGAGCAACTCGACTTGCTTGATCTATTCGAACAGATGCCGGACCTCATGACTCGTGAACAGCGATTGTCAAAGGATTCTCGTAAAAAGGGAAACGATTTTGTGACCACCGTCTATCAAAGTTGTGGAGCCGCGAATTGGGGAGAGATTGAGACCTTTGATGTTTTGAAACTCCAGTTGGAAGCGATGACGAAGTTTGATAGCCGTACGGAAGCATCGCCAAGGCAAGAAGGGCGTGTCATTGTTTTGTGAACTGGTTCGTGAACAGGCTTGGTCTTTCAGAGCAACCCAGAGTTGATTGAACTACGTTCATTGCGTTTCTGGGCATTAGGATGGCGTTCCAGGAAGATACCCCCTTTACTCAGGTAGTTAGTGAAGAAAAGCGAATCTTGAATTTGATCGAACTCCGTGCCCTATCCGTAACCCCAGACCCAGTGAATTTCATGATACACAACACGCCTAGCAAACATGAATTAATTGATGCTGACGAGATGTCCGATCATAAGAAGTAGTCCGCAACTGGCTTCTTAGCAGGCATTCCTCGTGAATCTTGTGGTGCAGCTTGGAAGACTCTGTATCGCCGTGCAGGTCCGCTCCTGGGTGGCATGCTACCGTCCATAATGGCCCCAGCACCACCATCGCTTCTGCCAACATCACCATTGCTACGAGCAAAGAGACCGGTGCCAGACTCGTCCTCCGAGAGTTCAAGAACTGCAGCGACATTGCCGCAGCGGTAACAGTAGTTTGGAGCAGACCAAACGGTGACGATAGAAGCGTCAAACATTTCCTTGAAACCCTCCATGACAAGTTGATGTGCACGTGCAATGAGGCTGAGGTCATTGCGGTGGTTGAAGACTTTGACAATATCCGCGCCGAAAAGGAAGCCTGCACCTCGCGGTGAGAGACCCCAGCCATCGATTTCATCCGGGTCAGACCAGAGGAGGTCGCACATGGCGCCTTCATGAGGTACTTCTTGTTTGCGATCTATCAGACGAATCTTATCCACTGTATCGACCAGGGGACTCAAGCCGCCATGAACGCAGAGCACTGCTCCGGCTGGATTCCCGACGGTACCACCGCTGGACCCCGAGGCGCCTGAGCCGGGGGGTCCTGTCCTGTCCATTGCTGTCCCACCTGGGCTTTGGACCTGATCTTGCGCACCATCCCCTAGCCGGCGTCGGGGGAATCGGCTCATGATGGAGCCGTTCTGGTCGCAAACCTCGATCTCAGTCTCGTCGTCGACAGGTTCCACACCGGGCGACATAGTGTTAGACGCACCCAGCACAATCGCACCAAGCGCTAGGTAATCGAATACGTCGCAGCAATAACGCCATACATTAGCACTGCCGTATTTTCGTATGCATTCATCGTAGAAACCGTAGACTGTGGTGATCTGGCGCGACTCGTGATTGCCGCGAATCAGCGTCATTCTATCCGGGTATCGGACTTTTAAGCATAGTAGTAGCAGGAAAGATTCCAGTGAGTAGAAACCACGGTCGACAAAATCGCCTATGGAAGTGTATTAGAAACAAGTGGTTGCGAAACCGGATGGAAGACTGGCCGTACCCATGAAGAGGTAATTTGTATCCGGAACATCGCCTCCAACCCTGAACAGTTCCATCAAGTCGTGAAATTGACCATGGATATCACCACATATCTGATAGATATCATCAGCCATTGTTGATCCAGCAGACGCTTTCACTTGGGTTTGGCGCGTACCGTTACCGGTGCCGAAACAGTAACAACGTTACCCTCCTCTATTAAAAGTTCTCTTGCTTTGTGGCAAAGCTCACGGACTTGCGCTTCTGGAATCGGTCGGCAGGCGCGTAGCTGCGCAATGGCTCTGAATCCAAAACATTAGCTTGAAGGGTCTGGTGATCGGCGGTCGAAATCCAGGCCTCACCTGTCGAGATCACTCATGTTGTAAGAGCAGGTATGGCAGGCTTGCGGGTGGGGGTTATGCGCTGACTATGATGTTGTCTTAAGCGGTATCGAATCAGATAATCATAAATTGTCACAATGAACCAAGTTTAGATATACAAATTGGTACTAAAGAAATAAAGGCGGGGATAAAGTAGAACGTCGGTCGCGTGTGTTGGAGATGTATTTGGAGATTTCGCGATTCCGCGCTGATTAAGGTAGTGACGCTCTTCGTCTCATGTGGAGTCGAAACCTTGTAGCCCCACCAAAAATTGGCTAGATCTCGGATTTATATATAGCCGTAGCCGGAAACACTCCCCTTCAGCCGGTAGCCAATGAGAACCACACCATAACTCAGGTTGGGGAGCTGCTTCGTGATTTCTGGATCACCACCACAAATCGCTCGATACCACCCGCTTGTCGACTTGGTCAGCGCCTGTCGGGAGGACGATGCTACGGTCATTATGTGAGTTCAATGGCATCTGGAATTTGTTGAAAAGTCCGCTGATGGCCAATTGAGACCTTTAGAGTCTCTTACCAAACGACTTTCTCTGGAACCAGGATCATGCCACCACTCCTCCATCCGAAATCGCGAATGACGTCGTCGCTCTTCGCAACGACAGTCGCCGCCTGCTTCCTCGTTGTCACAATTCCGCATCTGCTCCCTTGTCCTGTACCGCGGGCCCGATTTGCCGATGGAGATATTATGGTGGACGAGAATGGCCGACGATTGAGATGGAAGAGGAAGGACACCAACCCCAGGGTTGAAGATGGAATTGTTCAGTTCAACGATTTGACGACCGAGGAGGCCGAGAGTGCACAGGACAGAGCGAAGAGGGAGTGCCCGTTACCGAAGCCGGGAGGTATGCTAGGCGAGTGGTTGGGATTCCACAAGAGCGGCAACGAGACTGGACGATGATGGACGCCATATTCATTCGACAGATTTAACCGCAAAAAGTCGAACAAGACACATTCCATCGATGTTTATTTATGGTATCAGATGCCACTGGATACAGTTCATCGCAAAGCGGCCATTCCTGCTCATCCTTCTCTCAGCAACTTGCTGTGCACATCGGCTGTCACTAACTACAACACTGCAAAACGCCAGAAAGACAACCGAAGAATTTTGGAAGACGAGTGCAACCTTTGAAGAGCAAAGGCTCAGTTCGGTGGAGGTTCGTTTTCCCTCCATGAATTCTCAAGGCCCTAGAGGTTAACATTGCTGAGGGTCATAACTCAGCTGTACAGTTAGTTGTATCCAGCTATAAGTTGTAAATAAAATAAATAGCGAAGACCATGTTTTGAAATGATAGCCTGGGCGATCATATCATATTATTTTTTGTTAGTAAACAAGTTCTATAAGTCACTTGTTTTTGGAGAGTCAAGTAACGGCCCAAGTGGAAGCGGGATGTTTTGATCTCACGGGCTGTCTAAAAAGAATTAGCGCCTGCGGAGTTGACGATGGTTTCGTAAACCTTGATTGGATGTCTTCCTCTCAACTCGCTGACAGGGGTAAGTAGTTGTGTCATGGATAATTCCCAGCTATAGTTACTTATGAAACACAGCACTATTAGCGTACGAAGAGATATGCACACACAAAAGAAAACAGCCATATTTAACGGGGAGTTCTATTTCTTCTTACGTCCTACAGGGTACCTTGAGGCATTGTGTTTAGGCATACTCGAATGCAAAGATACAACCGCAACAGGCTCGAGTATCGTTTGTTGAGTAGTTACACCATGTCATTGAATTAAGCGCCTTGCTACGTTTGAATCGAGAGTTGGCCCGGGAATACCTATACCCAGTCTGTCGATTGCGGTTATGCATGGCAATGTGGAGCCAAGTCATCCTGGGGGGGGGAGATCGGAGAATTCGAGATAGTGACAACCTAAAGCTAAATTGTTGGAGTACGTACTTCTACGGCGGCTACCTAAGTACCTACCTTATCTTAGGTATAACCAACTCAGTATGGGAGACTTGAAACACACATATATCTCGACAGCTAGAGAGTACGGAGTACGGATACGAAACTATAAAATTCTGACATAAACATATTCGTATCTGCGGAGCCCCAGGACAGACGGTCGCGTGACATTAATTAAACGCTTGGAGTTATCCATAAATAACGTTAGAGTGTTACAGGCCAGAGACGGCAATAGACCCTGTTGCTCCGTGCCTGAGGGAGGATCTGCGCCGCTGCAAGGAGGCAGCCAGCAGCAAGATATTGATTAAGCCTATCCTAGAGCCATTTTAACAACTTCTTAAAATCCTATATGGGTAAGAGATATTTAATAATTTTTAAATATAGGTATACAACTGTACTTCAAATAAGTCTCGGCGGAGTAGAATTGTCTTGTTAGGTATTTGAGTTGGATTGAACAATTCGACTTGAATTGCATGGGGTGTTGGCCAGCAGTGGAGGGAGGTATGCAATGGTTACTAGGCACTCTGGGCACGACTGGGGTCGGCAGGGGTTGATGCGATGATGACAGAATAAGCCCGAGGTGAAAGAGAACAAAGAAAGAGTGAAAGAAGGTCGATAACTGCAGTCAATTAATAATTAGGGAGATCTATTGTTAGGTACTCGTGATACGTCGGGTCGAATAAGTTGCATTGCCCAGGCTCCCATGATTTCATCCCACATGACGGAGACAGAAGCTCAAAAACCTGTACAAAGTCGCTGGCTGGGAATGGTAGCGGCTACCTACCCAAAGAAGCCTTGGCAGCGAACAATGACGCTTTTAGCGCTCGTAGAGCCCAGCAGGTAATCTCACTCGTTAACGGTCAATGGACGACGGCTGGGGCTGGGGCATGCAGCGCTGCACAGACCAGGCGCGTCGAAACGCCCGCCAAAAGATGCCTGTGCCCAGGTTCTGACGGAACGGGAGCTGACCACCTCAGAACCTCATATCCCTAACTCAGTATCCGTACCTCTCTCTACCTCTACCTAACTTCTGTGCTGTTGTGTTTTTGTTTTTGTGCAGTTCATGAGTGTCTTGTGTGGACGAATACCGTGACTTACATTAGACTCAGCCGTTGACGGTCGTCGGTTTTAACCACCTCCCTATCTACATAAAGCAGCTTTCTATTACCGCTACAGCTTGTCCTCTGGCGCCCCTGTTTGCTGCGCCTGTTTTTTTTTAACTCATCCTCGCGTTCGCCGGCTCAGCCGTGCTTCGACAAATCGATTGCCATGCCAGTTTGTCCCGAGTGCGCTCAGCGATCGCCCTCGCCGGCTTCAACTTCCGGCTGAAGACCCAAATCTCGAGCGATCTTTTGATTTTATTATCGTTGCTGCTGCGAACAAGTCATGTCTTCTCCCTCCCCCCCGAGAACTGGTACTGGCAGTGGCACACATTACGACTCTCCACGCACTTATGACTCTGGACATACGCTGAGCAGCTCTGTTGCGACTAAATCTACCCGTCTGCGTCCTCCTCGATCTCTTCCACGTGAGCGACCAATACATTCTTTTTGGAATTTCAATAACTGGGTAGCTAACTCTGAATAGCTTGGATCGATTCTTTCGACGACAAACAAGGTTCAGTAAGTGAAGACCAACTACGACTCCTTCGGCCTCCTACGCGCGCCGTTCCACCGCAACATAACTCATCGCCCAGCGACCCTCAAAGACGAATTTCAAAAGATGGTTTCGTCGATCCACACGATCCCCTCGTCGGCCAAAGCCAGGAAACGAGGGGCAAAATTCCTCATTTTATGCGTTACGGGCGCGCCTCGATGCGTGGTAGGAAATGGGACCACCTGAGATCCGCAGAACCTGTCATTGTGCCGGGACATAAACCAGCCTTAACCTCGCAACCTAGTATCGCCTGGCAAGACTTTGTACATTCATCTGCTTGGGGCCGCATGAGCAACGAGGACTCCAAGGTTGAGGACATCGAAGCGCTGCATGATCTACAACCAAACTTTAACACGCCAGCACGTCACCCTTACAACGCCCAAGATGCTAAGATATCACGGAAGAAGAGGTCGCTTGCTCCATATAAACGTATATGGTATATGGCTATTCGACATTCTCTTGCACCTTTAATGTTCAGATTAAGCGTCATGGTCACGTCTATTATTGCACTTGCTATTGCGGCGAGGATACACCAACTTGAAGACGTGGATAGTTCCGATTCTGCCGAGGAGACTCAGTCGGTCGTCGCCGTTGCTGTAGACTGTGTAGCCATCCCGTATATTGGCTATATGATCTGGGACGAATACACGGGCAAGCCTCTAGGTCTACGATCGGTAGCCTCCAAGATCTCCTTGGTTTTGCTGGATCTCTTTTTCATTATTTTCAAGTCTGCGAGCACAGCACTCGCATTTGAGAGCCTTGTTTACCACAACTTGTCCGATCCCGCCGTGCGGAATTTGTCCAAAGCTCTGGCAGCATTTATGTTGACAGGGTTAATTGCCTGGTCTATGAACTTTGCAGTCAATATCTTCCGTACGGTGGAGCGTCTCGGAGGAGGTGAGGATGACGGCATACATGGTCACGGTTAAGGATTGGTGCAACGGACTGGGTTTGGGAGTTATGGTATACCCCTTTGAGCAGGGAGTGCTTATGGCGTGGACTCTTGGCATATATGGGTGGGACATTGATATTGACATTGATACCACGGTAGACCGTGTTTAGCGTTCATTGCTGCCCTTGTTTTCTCTTTTATCATCATCACACAAAGTCACAAACGATGACTGCACACTACTATACCACACATATATATTTCTTAGAGTTTAAGGATACCTTTGGCAACGGAATGGAGGAACAGGAGTCAAGCTGAACCATGCGTGTATGATGAAAACTGCAGTGATGTGGCTGTGGCTTCTGCTTCTGAATAGCACTATTTTGGCCTGTTTCAGCATCTATTATTATGTGGCGTTTATTAATGTCTGTTCTCTATCGATATCCTCATATGATAATAAGCTTTTAGGCTTCCAACTCGTCACTGACCACCTAGGTCCCGCCCCGCCTGCTATCGGAGACAACCCAGCCCCAGCCTAGGGCGGTAAGCAGCGGCAGAGCAGCTCACTAATCCATTTTTAGCGAGAGCCCACTACTGCTGCGCTATTGCGGCCTTGCCTCAGCAGCCAACGCCTTGCCTGGTCTTATCCATACCTACCTTATCCATTCCCAGCTACGGTCTGACCTCCAGCTAGACTACTGCCTGATCCTCCCATTCTCGTGCATTGCATTTATTTGACGTGAAAGAATAACCATCGTTTAACAGGGTTTTCTTTCCTTTTCTTTTTTGATGACTCACGTGGTCTGGGATGACTTAAGTTTATGACTTGCAGTTTCCTTTTGTTCCCAAAACTCTCCGGCCGACCCTTACCTTACTTTCATCCGAAATCGCCTCCAGTCTTAGTCGTACCCGAGTAACTCAACCTCAGCCTCGACAACATCGCCCCGTCAAACACTTTTGCCAAGCCTCTCCTTATCACCGCCTGGCTCTTTCACGCTCCGGCTATACCTCCACGGCTTGCACTCCTACCAAGCAAACCGACTACAGCGACCCTGACGACATCGCGTCGAACCCCTCGATACCGACCCCGCCTCCATCATCAACGCATCCTTTGAATCGCCATCCGCATTCGCCAGTTCGCGCATGATGGCCGCAAAGATGGGTGCTCCGAGCCAGATGCCTCCCATACCTAACAGGGAGGACATCGGAGCGACGTGAGTTGCTTCCTCATGAACGTCCGGCATACGGAAGCTGACATGAACAGATGGACATATCTACAAGCTGGTATCTCACGCGTCATGAACGATCTGGAGCAGGGTATCGACATGCAAATGTACATGGGCGTCTACACGTGAGTGATACCTTGCATTATCCCATATTATATCAGGGTCATTTACTAACACATTACAGAGCTGTCCATAACTTCTGCACATCGCAAAAGGCCATCGGCATGCACGGGCCTGCGATGCATTCTAACCACCGAGGAGGTAAGCCAACCTTGCATACCACATTTCTGGCCAACTCAGCTAATCTCCCGATAGCGCATCTCCTTGGTGAGGAGCTGTATAACAAGCTTATTGACTATCTGAAGCAACATCTAGATGACCTTGTGACCCAGAGCAAGGCGCATACTGATGAGGCGCTGCTCGCATTCTACATCAAGGAATGGGGACGATACACGGTCGCCGCCAAGTACATTCATCATCTATTTCGATACCTCAACAGGCATTGGGTCAAGCGTGAAATTGATGAAGGTAAGAAGAATATCTACGACGTGTATACGCTCCACCTTGTGCAATGGCGGAAGGAACTGTTCGAAAAAGTTAGTACCAAAGTCATGGATGCTGTCCTCAAACTCGTCGAGAAGCAAAGGAACGGTGAGACTATTGAGCATAGCCAGATCAAGCAAGTCGTGGATTCCTTTGTTTCATTAGGACTCGACGAAGCAGATCCCTCCAAGTCCACCCTCGACGTTTACCGCTTCCACTTCGAACGTCCTTTCCTCACTGCCACAAAGGAGTTTTACCTAGCCGAGTCCAAGCAATTTGTTGCCGAGAACAGCGTCGTGGAGTACATGAAGAAGGCAGAGACTCGACTATCCGAAGAAGAAGAGCGCGTTCGCATGTATCTGCATCAGGACATTGCCATTCCTCTCAAAAAGACTTGCAACCAGGCCCTCATTGCCGACCATTCAGCTCTTCTTCGTGAAGAGTTCCAAGTGCTCCTTGATAACGACCGAGAAGAGGATATGGCTAGAATGTATAACCTACTTTCTAGAATCCCGGACGGGCTAGACCCCCTCCGAGCACGTTTCGAGACACATGTAAGGAAGGCTGGCCTAGCTGCTGTACAGAAGGTCCAATCTTCTGAGGGTGACAAGCTGGAGCCAAAAGTCTACGTGGATGCTTTGCTCGAGATCCACACACAGTACCAGGGTTTGGTAAAGAGAGCTTTCAACGACGAACCCGAGTTCACGCGATCACTTGACAACGCCTGCCGAGAATTTGTGAACCGGAACGAAGTTTGCAAAGCTGGATCCAACAAGTCACCGGAGCTTCTGGCTAAGTACACCGATGTCCTTCTCCGAAAGAGTAGCACTAGTATTGAGGAGGCTGAACTGGAGCGTACTCTTAGCCAGATTATGACGGTGTTCAAGTACATTGAAGACAAGGATGTTTTCCAAAAATTCTACTCAAGAATGCTCGCTCGGCGCTTGGTCCACAGCAATTCGTCATCAGACGATGCTGAGACTAGCATGATCAGCAAACTGAAGGAGGCTTGCGGTTTCGAGTACACCAACAAGCTTCAGCGTATGTTCCAAGATATGCAGATCTCAAAGGACCTGAACAAGGAATTCCGTGATCACCTGGAAGGCGTCGAATATACACAGGCTGTTGATTCCAATTTCTCTATTCTAGGAACTGGTTTCTGGCCATTGACGGCGCCGAGCACTGACTTTAACCCGCCGCCGGAGATCGCGGCTGAGATTGAGCGTTTCATCCGATTTTACAAGCACAAGCATGAAGGCCGTAAGCTTACGTGGCTATGGCATCTTTGCAAGGGCGAGATCAAGGCCGGTTACTGCAAGGCTAGCAAGACGCCTTACACCTTTCAGGTCTCTATCTACCAGATGGCCATTCTCCTCCTTTTCAACGAGAAGGATACTTACAGCTATGAAGATATGCTAAGCGCTACCCAACTTAGCAAGGAAGTGTTGGACCAGGCCCTTGCTGTTATCCTAAAGGCCAAGGTGCTTATCATGTCAGGGGCAGCTGGTGAGAAGCCTGGAGCAGGCAAGACTTTCAAGCTCAACTACGACTTCAAGAGCAAGAAAATTCGAGTGAACCTGAACCTTGGCGGTGTAAAGGAGGCCAAGCAAGAGGAGGCCGAGACCAACAAGACGATTGAGGAAGACCGAAAGCTGGTTCTTCAGGTATGTATCATGGATCCTCATTCTGATCAATGGGACAATGACTAACCGCCCGCAGTCCGCAATTGTGCGAATCATGAAGGCACGAAAGAAGATGAAGCACACACAGCTAGTCAGTGAGACTATCAACCAAATCCGTTCTCGTTTTGTCCCCAAGGTTGGCGACATTAAGAAGTGCATAGAAATTCTACTAGACAAGGAGTACCTGGAGCGTCTGGATGACGACGAGCTAGGATACCTGGCTTAAGTTTCAAACTCTACGCCTCGGTTTGAGGCCAAGGGGTGCGCTTCACCTCATCCTCTTGTTTTATCACCACCCTCACGCTCACCTTCTTATGTATTTCCTCGACACATGATCAATCACACGGGAATCTCGGCGGCCACGAGCGACTTTTTTCTCTTTCTTATTTATTTGGGCGGCTGGGGAGAGGCTATGACAGGCATAAGCGACGAGGACATGGGTTTGGTAAACATTAGATGGCCAGCACTTTGAGCATAGAAATAAGATGCTATGGCTTTTCTGTTGATCCCATCCGACGTCAGTATTATATGCTTTCCTCTCACTTTTTCATTCTTCGTGTTTTGGGGGTCTCGATGATGATGACTTGGAGGAGGGGAGCTGGGAGCTGGGTTATTGGGCAGGGTTAGTTACAAAATGGCTACGTAGAAGGGGCTACATTGAAGAAAGAAAGACTTTCTAGAAAGGTCTTTCCAGGCGTGTGACACCTGACTAGAAAGAATAGTCTTACTTTAAACGTGAAAAACTACACACAATTCTAATTTCCCCATTCTTGAATCATACGTAGCCTTTTTTAAATATTAATTACAAACTATGGTATGCTATACTGGGCGATGTATATAATACGCTCAAATCACCCCCTTTGGTCATCATGTCTATATCCATGAGGCAGCCGTGCCATAACCCAATCCTCGCCTCCCCACCACCTATACAAACTCGTCATTCTTTTGTCGTTACACTATTACCCTCTAGGTGAGAGTTCACGCTAGGCAGTTTGTCTTTCGAACCAACGACTTCCTCTGTCTGGAATCCATCGTCTTCTTTTTCCTTTTGCTTCTCCTTTTCCTTTTCAGGTACTGGTGGGCCAGGTAGAGGCTTGTTGGTTCCCGACGTTGGCCGGCTTCTTGGCTCGCTGGCTCCAGACAGTATGCTCTCACTGAAGCTTGCGCCTCTGTCATGTCTTGAGGTTGCGTCCTCTGAGCTGCAGCCTCGAGATGCGGGACTACTTATCATCTGGTAGTCTCTTTCAATGGGGCTGCTTGCAGCGGAGTCATCGCTGGACTTCTCATTCTTGGGAGTTGCTTTGCGACCCCAGCCACCACCCCAACCACTTGTCCGACGTTTCTCGCCAGCCCAGGCAGCCCAGCTACCGATATAAGAGCCTGCTCGGGCACCAGCCGATGATACAGTCTGCCCGGTCTTCGAAGCATCGTAGGCAGCCGGTTGACTGGTTCCATTTGTTGGAGATGCCACGCGCGCTTCTTCGGCACGACGTCTTTGAGCTTCCCGCAGGGCTTCCATATCGGCGTAGAGCTTATTGAGGACGAAGGAAGCCTTTTCACGTCCAGCAGCGAGGTTTCTGCCGAGAACTTCTTTGCCTTGCGCAAAACGCTCGTCTAAATGCAATTCTTTCACTTGCTCCGCGATCCGGCGCTGAACATCCTCCATATTAAGACCACCAGCGCAAGGATGTCGAGGGTCAACAATGTCGAAAAGGTGAGAGTCAGTGTTTGCGTTCCACATGCGATAGTTCTCAGTGCGTTTCCAGGCCTCTACCCACTCGTAGCCAAAGTCGGCAACAGGGTCACCCTCAACCTCGGGGAGTATGGCCTTCGGATTATTGGGATTTGAGGTGAGGTAGTTGTGATATTTCACAGAAGATATGAGGGCAAGAATGTACTCCTCAAACTGGAGTCTAATAAACTCCTCGCTCCCGACGTACTTTAATGTCTTGGGACGGTTGGGGTTGGCTTCATCCCATGTCTCGTTGATCTCATGGGTCAAGTAGTCTATCCACCTCCGGTCAGCAGCTGTGAGGGTTAAAGCGTTTCTGAGCGATTGAGAGTTGATGACAACCGAGTCTTCGTCCAAGTTGATAAGGATATCGCTGTAGCGGTCCTTCTGCTGGAGTAGGAGTGAGTTTGTGCTGCCGACGATGTAAGACTTTGTACCAAAGTCGGCAAGGATATCGAGTTGTTGCAGAGGAGTGTAAGGTCCGAATAAGCTGCCCTGTTAAGGTATTGGTCATCAATTCGATCGATTCGGCACGTCAAGACTGCTTACCTTGCCAAATATCTGGAGAGGAAGGCCCATATAGCAGAGCAGAGAGTTGCGATCACTAGTCCGCAAACTGGTAGGCTTTGACAGGCTCGTCTCGTAACTGTTTAGTTCTGGGTCTGCGCTGTCCTGCAGGTTGCGAATGAGGCCGGGTATCAGGGACAAAAGAGAAAATTGCATCATGCACAGCCTATCACACCTCGAGCCAAAGAAAAGCATCTAGTCAAGTCAGTCAAAGAGCTGCATCGAGTGCATATTCATCGCGATTCTCACCTTCGGCTGGAGGAGACAGCACTTCAACAGAACCAATGTTTGCCATTTGTACTCGTGAATCAATTCCCGAAGACTCATGCCGAGGTATTGATCTCGGTCTACCTGGTCGTTGAGCAAGCCCTTAATCTTCTCGTCCGCTAGGCTCTCCTGAAATCTACGGAGGATCTCGACGTCGGTGAATTCGCGCTGGGCAAACCAGGCTTGAGTCACAATGCTCAGGCGTTCGCGAAGCATGCCAAAGAACTGGGGGCTATCGGCGATGACCACAACGGCCTTCTGGACAGTGGATCGTGTAACATCGGCCGGGCGGTTGATGAGCTGTGTTGAGTCGAGCTGTCGAGTGCACGAAATTCCAAAAAGTGACGTAGCGGGCTTCGTTTCTGTCTCTGGGCGAAGCAGGGTAAAGTATGAGAAGTCCTCCTCAGATCTGCACAATAATCTCAGCACTGTCAATGACGACTCGTCGCCTGCTCAGAAGGAACCGACGGCAAACAGATACAGGGCGAACTCACGCATGTGCGCCATCACTCAAGGCCATGAAAGGTAACAAAGACCATCCGTAGTCGGCTGCGGGATCACTACCCTCTTCCGCCCCAAACCAATTCTCTACCTCTGGACCCCTTGCATGATGGAAACCGACAATAGTGACGAGCGGAATGAAGTCAGGCTTGGCAGTTGATGCAGGCGACGAAGGCAGAATGGGCGACAGGATGGGTTTGAGGTCATCGTTAGATTCGGGCGCGCCAAGACCACTAGGAGGAGATTCGTCGGAGCTCATTGTTTGATGGGTTTTCTATGAGGGTGTATGCTAGAAGCTGGCCGGCCATGCAGGTAATATTCAAGAAAGGGTTTGTCTGGTAGCAATCTGTGTGTCTCTCGGTATCGTTACCGGTAGGGGGCCGATCGATCGACGTTTGCAATGGAAGATTCGTTGGCGTGATAAGGGGGCTTTGATTTGGCCTGCTTGACTCGAGCTCCAAGGTTAGGGATAGTGAAGGCAAGTCCGTGTAGGACGTCGAGGCGCCCGGATCTTGGGTAGTTTGGGTGTTGATTATGAGGTTCGTTTAGCAATTGTTAAGTTGTCGGTATAGATAATTTGACGAGTTGGCCGAGGAATGGTCATGTATAGGTCGCAGTTCGCAAGTGTCAATGAAGGTTTCAAAGTCGCATACCGTTCCAAGGGTGCCCCTCGACAAATGCGGTATCGAAGCAAAGCAAAGCCCAGCCAAGCCGAGGCCAGATAAGATAAAAGGTGACCCTAGTACGTTCTTCCTATGTTGGGTTTTGAGTATGAGCTCCACGTCGTAGAGATGGCGATGTTGATAAATAGGTCAGATCAAGTGCAGAAATGGTCCAGAGGAATAGAAAATGACGTTGAGTCGAGGACAAAGCCAAGTCTGACTCTGACCTGGGTAACTTAGTCTATTAATTACCTATAACGGGAGGCGTTGGAAGCTGCCATTAGAGGGGCAGGACTAAATGAAATCACCAATTAACATTGAATGCACGTCCCCCCCTCGAGACCAAGAATAATGGTTTTGACTTGACGATTGACTAACTGGTTAATTGGCTGATATGCACGTTGTTAATTTATCTCCGCCTTTTCAGACTTCATGTCGTGTTAAATAAATCACCAGCCTCGGCAGTTGTAACGACTTTTTTTTTTATGAGTTGACTACTTGAGTTAAAAAAAAGTATACACACATACCAGTATTCTATCATATCTCACCGTTAAATTGTATGTAGATAGTCTATACGGCCGTTTAACTAATCCGTGCTAAACCTGAATTTAAAAAGGTGACGCATATTCCCGTCATGCTGATACTATAAGCAGTCGACCAAGTTGTCTTTTCAGCTCTCAGTGCGCCGCGTTCATTCCTTCTTCTGCATACCTAGCTTCCATGTTATTTCTTACAGGATATCTAAGTTGCCATACCAAGACATGATTGGCTCCAGACACCCATGTCTCTCTACTAAGGTAGGTCGACGTGTCTTGCATATCGACGCGACACACAGCGCTGAGCCCCCAGCTTTGCTTTGCTTTGCTTTGCTTTGCTTTGCTTTGCTTTGCTTTGCTTTGCTTTGGTCAGCCTGCCAAGCTATTACTGATACATGCTTCAGCCATAAAGACTGAATCCTCTCAAGACTTGAGCCATCATTCCTTGAGGCTTGACCTCAAGCAAATCCCAGGGCGCGGCGCAAAAGCTTCTCCGAAAGAACAACCGAACACATCTCACAACTCCTCACTTAGAGACTCCCTTGGTAACACCAGACACGAATCTGACGTAGCAGTCTAGACGTAACGAGGCTCCCACTCTTCCCAACATGAAGCCTTGAGACCAGAATATACTAAGAATGCTTACCTACACCAGATTAATGCCTCGTGGTCTCGGCCAGGCGACTCAATCTAAAACTATGTCATACCTCTGCTAGTATATCGTTATCATCCCACGTCACCCGCTGCAACATATATCCCTTCAACTGGCAGTTTCCGACATAGCTAGTTCCCTGGCTAGATCAATCCTGCTATATATACTTCTTCCATCTAGCTAGAGCACATTCGTATGTTTTATTAGTGACTTTGGCAGTTTCCAACAATGATAAAGATAAGTCGATCAATTAGATATCAAGACAATGGCACGGCTATTCCTTGTCTGGACCTAAACGCGCCACCAGTAACTCAACATGGCCAACAGGAATGTAAAGACACAATGGACCAGGTTCCGATTCATCAATCTCTCTCTCTCTCAATGCATGGTTCCACAAAGGTGGCGTGTTAGAAACATCATTGGGGAATGGATATGGTTTCCCCGAGTAAACGTTGTTAAACAGTCGCGCAACGTCAGAACTTACGTCGAACCTCAAACTACGTAGCTCATGAACCATACCAGAGCTTTTAACCCATGTAAACAAACATGTAGCCCAATCAATCATCAGCAAGTTTCTGCCATAATTCCACTAAGGCTTCCGTTGGAGGAATATGTACATACATACCTTCGACCTTACCATGCAGTGGCTTATTCGTGATACGTATGGTGATGGACAGTAAGGTATATGTACGGAGTACATACTTGCCGAATTCCATTGTGGCTGAAACGACCGACGCCTGTAAATAAAAAATAAAATCACCCTTCACTTTCGGTTTTCGCTGTTGAGCACCGAATTGAGGCCAAGATTGAGGTTGCGTTAACGGCATCACATAATATCATAGACCCTGACAGAAGAAGCAACGAGATGATGGCGCTAGTTCGAGATTAGAGAAGTAATTTCACCATTCCCATCCGGGCCACCATGTCTGTCAGCGTGAAGCCTGATCATCCCTGATGTATTCTATAAACCCATGTAGTATGTTGTAAAGGTGCTTTTGTCGTTCTACGGATACTAATTTTGGAGACCGTACGGAGTACATGATACGTACTTCGAAAGCGTCTTTATTTCAATGTTTTGAGTCTGTACAGGGAAGCGGAAGGGGAAGAAGGAATATGCCCATCGTGCAGGCACAAAAGAAAATCCGAGATTGCTCTGATAGTCAGACGTCTACTCTCTACAGAGCAATCAAAAGAACACATCTTTCTTTGAACAGCCCCAGCTCAAAGGTGAACCATGTGAGTTGAAGTTCCTTTTGAGCCCCCAAGGGGCCGGCATCTGTGTTTTGTAATCTTGACTCCCTGTACGGATACCACAAGCATACTGTAAATTGAAGCATGGGTTAGTTAAGTCGTATTTCTGCCAAGCCAGTACGCAACGGTGCGTGTTTTTTTTTGTTGGTTTTTTTTTTTGGTTTTTTAGTAGGGAAGGCTTAGTGTGCCTCAAAAATGGCAGCCTGGTTCGGTGAGGGAGATGGGAAGAGTTTGGAGGACTGGCGAAGCGTTTCTGCAGGTAACAACCAATGCAGCATGGTTTGGTACATGTAATAACATGGGTGTGAACATTTACTACCAATTTGGTAGCAGCACTAATACTCCACTTTGTCTCCAGGAATTTCAACGGAACCCTTGTATCATTGACCTGGTTTTGTCTTTGTGGTTGCAGGTGCTTCGATCTAAGGAAATCGACTTCTTGGAGGCTTCAATCCAATTCTCGGGTCGATCTGCTGATGTAGTAAGAAGGTAACAATGGAAGACTGCATCTCAAACAAGCCCAGGCGCAGGTCGACTGCTCCAAGTCTAGTCATGTGAGGAATGCGGATAAATCGCCCCCAACCTTATTAGATCTCGCTACAGGCAGCGCCCTCAGCGACGAGCCTTGGGACCCAGATTGGACGAGCGGTTATTAGCTAAGACAGCTCGGGAAGCATGGGGAGCCGCGGTCCCTACAGGGGGACGTCAGTCGAAGAAGTTAAATTCCGTTAACAGAGGGGCTGACTCTGAGAGGGCTGCCGTATGCGGGCGGTAAAACAATCTCTCCACCAGACCCGCCATTCCATCTTGACCTTAGGAAGGAGATTGTCGACAGTACGGATATCTGTCTATGTAATACACAGCAAACGTCCATCCTCTTGTTCATGGATTGGGGGAAAAAGACCCGGATTTCTTACCTTGCATAGTACTTGTGAAGGCTTCTTGGTGTTGCTTTTGTGAATTTTGCGCAGCACAAGCTTTGCAACCAAAGGCGATCTTGCCAAGCTTCGATGAATGGCGGTTTGAGACATGCTGACAAAAGATGCGCTTCTAGCACGCCGATCAGTGCCTGAAGGACTGCGCAAGGGGGTCGCGGCTGAAGGGACGCCTAATTCATAGGAAGAGTTTGCTATTATGCGAACATTTCGGGAATCTGTGTTGCGCGCAAGTCGAACCGAAGTAAACTGTAACATCCACCATTGAACAAAGGTTGAGAAGTTGCTAGTGCCAATTGTCTCTTCTGATGCATTCTTGTTAATCGTGACAAGGACGAACTGGAGACATCACAAGTCTGCATCATATCGAGTTAACAGTATAGTAACATGGTCTAGATTCTTTGTCGGGGATAACAAAGTTAAACCAAGCTAACAGCGAGCTTGACTTGAT
Organism: Fusarium torulosum; assembly: GCA_900312805.1. NCBI lineage: Eukaryota > Fungi > Ascomycota > Sordariomycetes > Hypocreales > Nectriaceae > Fusarium > Fusarium torulosum. The sequence goes on from ONZP01000432.1 coordinate 45,344, forward strand.
GGATGCAAAGAAGGTAGCCAAGCAGCACAGCCAGATGCCGGAAATAATAGTAACAGTACACCTCCGGCTGTCTGATCCAGTACAAGATCGATCTGTATTCATCTTAAGAAACAGGCCCAGAGTCAACCAAAGCCAGAAATAACTTCAGGGAAGTCCCGCTGGGACGGTTCAGTAACACGGTACAGCGAAATACAGGTCGTGGCTTCGCCAACACGGCACGGCTGGCGGGTGAGCGAAAGCGAAAAGCCCAGCGGCGATGAGCCACGTTGTTTTGGCCCGAGAATCTGGCCGGCCCAGACCAAACTGTTGGTGAATGATAGTAGTATATTGTGCAATGCAGTATCCGTACGGAACCGGAATCAGAGTGTGTTTCACACCTCGAGTACTTCGTATTTGACAATGTTTTAGCCGGGTCGTAGGCTTTTTGATATGTGAGGTCTCGAAGCCCAGACATAGCCAGATGCCAAATGCCAGACATCAGATGCCAGATACTCGGAAAGCGGCGGCAATCAATTTAGATGTCGAGAAGTTGGAGCCTGCAGGTTGACGAACTGCATACGCTAGGCAATTGGCAGAGGGCTCCTTTCTTCAAGGGTGTTGTTTGATGCAGCAATGAATTGGATTCGATGTCGATGTGGAACTGTACGGATAATGATAATTAGGTGTTGGGTCTCGGCGGAGAATAGCGCTGAGGTGCACCTGCACGGCTACGGATGCATCCAATCCCTTGTTGCCATTGCATTGTAATGCCAGCTGAAGGTAGGTTCTTACTCCTTGTCTCCTTCTCGAATTGAGCGTGGACGTGCCGCTACGTATACGTGGAAAGAATGGTAGAGTCGAATTGAATTGGCAGGTGCAGAAGGTATCGACTTGTACTTTCTTTGTTAGTACTTATAGAATTACCTCAGTGATTAACTCCGTCTTGAATACCCGGGCAAGGTAAGGTAGTACCTACCTAGTACTTAGGTAGGTAGGTACATCTAGAACCATGCCTTATCCCGTAGGCAAGGAGGTGCCCTAGGTTTCCAGTTTATCAACAATACATCTCGTTTCACCACCTTCGCCATCGTTATCAATCATCCCATTTATCCCTCTCTTCAGAGTCGTTCTCCTGACCTAAGGGTCAGCTCCCATTATCACGTTTCACTCTGGGGTAAGACGCGACTACTTTGGGTTGCTTCCGCTTTCACTACCCAGCTCTCCGGCTACCGAGATCATTACCAATTGATAAACTCCCAAGATCGACTCTTCCACGAACGGTCAAAGTCTCTCTATAACCAACGATATCCGGCTGTGTTGGGCGTATTCTGATTCGCACCCCTTGACCCAGTTAGTTTACCTTCTAGTTGCTTTGGCTTTGACTTTGGCTTTGGCTGCATACGCCCCTTCGACCTGGCCATACACATTGGCTTCTACCCCCAAGTCCCAAGCCCAAGCCCCAAGGCTCTCTAAATTCTCTCATCTCCAAGCGCTTGTCACTGGTTCGTCCTGGCTCACACACCCCTGTGCTCACTCCCTTCTCCACCGTCGGCTCTCACACCAATTGGCGTCCTCCGCCGACTTTGTCTCGTCATCGTCGAGGTTCCCTGGTGCCTTTGTACCTTTAGTCTCGCCCGCTCGCCCTGCCTCCGCGAAGCTCCCCAGCACTGACTGTTCCGCAGCTGGTTACGGCCAACCATCTGTAGCGACAAGGTCCATCCATCCATTTCTCTCTCGCCTGCCCACCGCCAAACATTCTCCTTCCAGCCTCGACGCTCCAAGGCATATCCCGCCCGATTTCCTCTCGCCATCTTTTCAAACCTTTCGGCTTCGCTCGCCCGTCTTCGACACAACATATTGAGGATATTTTCCAGAGGCTTCGAATATTGTTCGCTGCACCTCACTCACCACGACCCGATCCCCCCGACCTCTCTGTTTCCCTTTGCCGCGTCCGATTGTCGTTCAGCTCGCCAGCTTCTTACCGCACCCATTCATCCGTCATCAACCATTATCAATCGCCAGGTCTCGAATTGAAACAGCAAACCGGAATTAGAGCTACAAAAACCCTCGCAACTGTCGAACTTTCCAGCATCCCCACATTATTCGACACCGCTTACTTTCGCAAGCTGTCGCGACCGTCATGCACTTTTAAAAAGACGCACCATATACGCATCACGAATCGAATCCACTACCGAAAGCACCGTTCATTTCGATACGCCAAGGGCCTTTCCCAGGCCGCTTTTTGAGCTGTGAAAATGGGCGCGTGCATGAGCTCAAGCAATGAGGAGGTGGATCAGAAGAAAAAGAGCCAGGCCATCGATAAAGTTCTCGAAGAAGATTCGAAACGATTGCGGAAGGAATGCAAAATCCTGCTGCTAGGTAAGGGTGCTTTGGAGGCAGGTGGCGCGTTCGTTACAGATTTGATAATTAACTGTGATCGCAGGTTCTGGAGAGAGTGGCAAGTCGACGATTGTCAAGCAGATGAAAATCATTCACTTGAAGGGTTACTCAGAAGATGAGCTGTTCAACTACCGGCCGACAGTTTTCAAGAACCTTGTGGAATGCGCCAAGGCTGTGATTATGGCCATGCAACAATTCGATATTGAACCCCAAAACGAAGAGAACAAGGCGTATGCCGAATTCCTATTGGATTACCAAGCCGAATCTGGTCCTCAAGCGCATATCGATCTCAAAGTCGGTGCCGCGGTGCAATCCCTGTGGAACGATCCAGCAAAAGATCTACTTATGGAGCATCAGACGGAATTTTACCTCATGGACTCGGCTGAATAGTAGGTTATGGATTATTATCCACTGAGTGAACAATGTCTAACGTGTCTTGATACAGTTTCTTTCAGGAGGCAATGCGAATAGTGGCCTCCGACTACTTACCAAACGAAATGGATGTGCTCCGAGCGCGAACAAAGACAACAGGCATATATGAGACAAGATTTCAGATGGGCCAATTAAGCATCCAGTAAGATTATGCGACGCCTCCACTATGCGCGAGCTTCAACTAATCTCGATGCAGTATGTTCGATGTAGGCGGCCAGCGAAGTGAGAGAAAGAAGTGGATTCATTGCTTCGAGAACGTGACATCGATCATTTTCTGTGTGGCATTGAGTGAGTACGATCAAGTTCTGCTCGAGGAAAGCAGTCAAGTATGTCACAAAGTTTTCGGTTGTTAAATCGAAGTATATACTAACATTGAAATTAGAACCGAATGATGGAAAGTTTACTGCTTTTTGACTCGGTCGTCAATTCACGGTGGTTCATGCGTACGAGTATCATCTTGTTTCTCAACAAGGTTGATATCTTCAAGCAAAAGCTGAGTAGGTCTCCGTTGGGTAATTACTTCCCAGACTACTCAGGTGGCAACGATGTCAACAAAGCAGCCAAATATCTACTCTGGCGATTCAACCAAGTTAATCGGGCGCATTTAAATCTTTATCCCCAGTAAGTTTAATCCTAGGTGATCCAGCGAGTCCACTGAAATGCTGACACGCCATACAGCTTGACACAAGCGACAGACACGTCAAACATCCGACTTGTTTTTGCAGCAGTCAAAGAGACTATCTTAAACAATGCCCTTAAGGATTCGGGCATTCTCTGATAGTTAAGCACTGCTTACTTTGATTTTAACCATGATGTTAGGACGAGGAACTGGTGACTAGCGTCAAGAGCATTTTGTGGAGTTTGGAGTATGGGCCAGGACGAACTCGATCTTATAATGTCCTTGCTTTATTTATTTTCTATTTTGCTTTTTTCTTCTATATTCGACACGACGACTTTGCTTCGAGCACTCCCGTACAACAGCGCCTCAGCTGCCAGCGAGCTCTTCTCTAATAACGATATTCTCGACGAATCGCGATCACTTGAACGACCCGCAGCAGACAGACCTCGGTGACGGCCATCGAGAGAAGAGTACACTCACGTGGTGTTGATCCATGGTTTACATATCTAGCCTGACACTTGCTCTGGGCTATTTGGGCAACCAGACGTCATGGAGCTCAGGGTTCAGGATGGGGTCTGGTGATTTGAGGCTTGGTTGGAGCTTTGTACGAAATGAAATGGACAGGACAGGACAGGACGGGGTGGGGCGGGAGTCATGAAGCGCTTCGGATTGCAGTCGCGACACTGCTTAGCGAAATATTCTGGTTACAATGGTTAGGGAGAAAATCCCAGAGGATGGAATAAGCGAAGACATGCTGCTAGTAACATTCCTATGGCTTTTTGTCGATTTTAGAGATGGGGAGAAGCAGGCGTATGGTTTCCGTTTCTAGGGAGAGCGGTGTTTATGGAGCTGGCTGGGACCGCAACTGGAAGCCGGTCTGGGCTGTCATGCTATGGATTGCTGCATTTTCCCAGGGTATATATGTAGCTCTCGTTTTGAACGAGACGAATTGACGATGTTCAGGCAACATGGACGATTTTGACAGCCTCCTTTTTGGTACAATATGGGTATATAATGAGAAAAGGCTATGAACGACGAGCTATTCACGAAGACGAATATGACACACCCAGGGGATGAACTAACGATAGATCTTAGTCAGCTATGCGAGCTATCCGATAAGATTAGTGTTACCACGCATTACTTATAGGCACGCAAGACAGTTGGCATGTGAACAAGCATCTTTAACACGATGGGTGCGATAGCTCAAGGATCTGCGAAACGGGTCGTTATCGTTCTGATACCAAAGGTCACAGGTGCATAGACTAGTGATATTATAAACTTTAAAGAAGCCGGCGTTTTGTGACAGGTTTCGTGCCAGGAACTGAACTTGATACGTCCCGTACCTTGAATTGAACTTACCTAGTGGATTAGATGAGGAAAGGGGCTGAACGTGGCTTGGAGCTTTGACCTCGAGCCATGAGGCGATCGACAAGCTAGTCTAGTAAGTAAGGGCCAATTCCGATCAACTACATCCATCATGACTACGGTCCACGGATACCTTATATAGTCTTATTGGCGACCATGGCAGGGGACTGATATCGTGTAGGCATAGTATTCTGTCGATGACATCGGTATATGTAGCAGCTAAATTCAACAAATGGCTATATTTCATGCTCCAGATCGAGCATGTGCAGCAGTAGCATCATAGATATCATGGGTAACATGCACAGGTAAGGTAAGGTAATGGGCACATGCAGAAGCACAACGAACCAGACTCTTTAACGATCTCAGACCACATTAACGTCTTTGACAGGACCCATCTCGGCGTTACTCACGCGGGGGCTACGTACCCCAGACCCAGTTCTAGACGCTCGAAACTCGGACCACAATGCAAGGGTATTGAATTGAGCCATTCGCAGAGGCAATAACGGCATGTCATCCCAAACTATCCTACGATCCCAATGGCTTGGTTGTCAGAGATCTTGCAGGCGAGCGACTGGTTCCAAGCAGTAATTACCTATTTGGAACGCACCGTGTTGCTTGGGGAGACGATATGGGTGTTAAATACATTCGACGCTACCTCGGCCTAGGGTAGCAAGCTGGTGAGGTTCAATGTTGTTGAGAATTCGTTTTTCGAGACGACTTTGTGTCGCTTGGAAGCTATGGAGTATGGGCTCGGCGTTGCCGGGCAGTTATACTCTTAGTTCAATTCGAGACCGAGACCGAGTATCGTGGAACTGCCCCGAGTTCGTCTTACCTGGAAAAGGTGCCGTGCATGTCCAAGGTAGACTGTAGACGCTGGACGTTGCAACCCCGCATTCAAGAAGCTGCGCTAAAGTGAGCTTGCGTATGAGAGCGGGTCTGTTCTGTTTAAGTGTGTTGAGTTTCTTTGACAATGGAGTTCAAAATATGGTCTGGATTTGCAGCAACTGGCATGAGGGGACGGAGGAACCCATCAATTGGCAGAAACAGCCGACAGATTCAACGATGGAATGAGGCTCTCGTAACGGAGCTTTCAGCTCAGATGTATGATATGATTGGAGAGACAATAGATCCATTGAGAACTGTCTGCACATTGATAGGATTCCACCACAATAGTATATATCTACCATCCACTGATACCGATGTCTAGCAGGTACTTGGGTAGCACTATGCCGTGCTACCTCAGAAAGCTAAGCTTGTAGCAGTCTTAATAGCAATTGGTTTGCTTCTGACACTGAATGCACCGCATGTTCTTCAAAAAGAGGTGTGCGTGGACAATGTCGTCATGTTACAGAGCGGTTGCTGCGGGGGACGGGAATCATGCCGCCGGTTGGTGATGGTATGCAACCGAGTTGTCGCGGTAAAGCAAACAAGAGGACGACATTGGCGGGCAACCGGGGCCAAAGAGGTAGGATTTGGTTTAACACGAGTTAGATATTGCTGCTAGTGAAGGAGCTTAGGCACGCTAACTAAAGCTGTTGCTTTGTTGTCTTGTCTTATTTTGTGCATGTTCTGAGGTTGTCATGATGGTTGGATGAGACCATGAGTGGAGGAGACGGGACCGGGAAGCTCCCTCCTTCCCACCATCCAACATCCAATATCCACCGACACCTTCCCTAGCTACCTAGTCTACCTTACTAACCGACCTATGTCAGCTCGCTGCAGCTCATCTCAGCTTCCCTCTGTTTATCTAATAACCTGCCATGAGCTACCTTACTTACTGTCTATCTCTCCTCCCTCTTCCTCCTTTTCCTCATCTCTTCATCCTCTCTCAACTTTTCCATATTCGCCTTACAGCATCAATTTGTCAATTGACACTCACAAATTCTCCTCTCCTCTCCTCTTTATTCCCTCTCTTTTACCCTTGTCAATCCCATCCCCCATATATCTTTTGTAAACTCCACTGAGCTCCCCCTGCTCCCCCTGCTCCCGCCTTCTCCGGATCCGCATGAGCTAAACGACCTCTCTGGACGGCTCCATCCATCCATCCAAAGTGTCTGTGCCAAGCGAAGTCAACGGACAGTCACAGCATTGATACTTGAGGCATATTGAACTTGCGGGCTCTCCTTGCATATAAATCATTTATCTGCCCACTACTCAAGTCCTTACACTATTGGCATCCTGAGCCTCCGAGAAAAAAGCAGGGCACGCAACGAGCTACTGCAACTTTACCTTGCACCTTGGACCCCGCCCCCCCACCAGAAGCTGTAGCACCGCTCGTGTCTCTAGCCAGTCGTCTTATCTGACGTACAGTACTCGTTCGGTGGCATCAGCAAACCTAGAGGTAGGTGATCTGATCTGATTTTCGCCTCTCACACAGACAAGGGGTCTGTTAATGGCGGTTAAGTACTTAACTGCTGTGAGGACGTGCTCTCGTTTCGAAAGCTCTCATCTTTCTGTTTCCGCTCTTCAATTCTCTCCCTTGCCTCGCCACTCGACTAATAAGACTGTGGACAGAAGCAATGGCGTCTGAACAGCAGCGTTTGCCCACCCGTGAGAGGCGCCCCTCCACGTCGGCCCCGATTGTCGACATTCAGGGTGCTGTTGGCCCCGCAGGCATCTCTCGCCCAAAACACACCCGAACTGCCACTGGCTTCGGACCTGGCGAAATCAAGAGCTTTGAGGGTATGTTCACTCAATCGACCGACCCCGTGGATTCCTTTTCTTTTTGAATGGCTCATTTCCGGTTGGATCAATTGATCGAACTTTCTTATTCCAAGCTCCCCCCACCCTGCTTAACATCACGTACTCGGGAATCCACACTTACACCACTTGACAGCTTCAATTCCCGAACCTCAGCGCGAAGCCTGGAAGCGCAACCAGTCTAAGGGCTTTACTGGCAAAGATGGCTTCGAACAGGAGGTCGTACGTCATGTCGAGACCACCCTCGCTCGCTCTGTTTTCAATTGTGACGAGCATGCAGCCTACTCTGCGACAAGTCTGGCTTTCCGTGACCGCTTGATCCTTGACTGGAACAGGACTCAACAAAGACAAACCTACCGCGATTCCAAGCGTGTCTACTACTTCAGTCTTGAGTTCTTGATGGGTCGTGCTCTTGACAACGCCATGCTCAACGTGGGTCAGAAGGATACCGCAAAGGGTGAGTAGATTCAGAAGCCTACTAGTAATTCTCATGCTAATACAATTAACTAGCTGGTCTTGCTGATCTCGGCTTCCGAATTGAGGATATCATTACTCAAGAGAACGATGCTGCACTGGGCAACGGTGGTCTTGGCCGACTTGCTGCTTGTTTCCTTGACAGTCTGGCCTCCCTTAACTACCCTGCCTGGGGTTACGGTCTTCGATATCGATATGGAATTTTCAAGCAGGAAATTGTTGACGGATACCAGGTCGAGGTGCCTGATTACTGGCTTGACTTTAACCCCTGGGAGTTCCCTCGACACGACGTTACTGTCGATGTAAGTTACAAACTGCCATATCGGTGAGGCATGACTAACCAGGTCGTAGATTCAATTCTTTGGACATGCTAGAAAGATGACGGATGAGAATGGAAAGACCGTTGCCATCTGGGAGGGTGGTGAGATTGTTCAGGCTGTTGCCTATGATGTCCCTATCCCCGGTTATGATACACCTACAACCAACAACCTGCGACTCTGGTCCAGTAAAGCATCAGGCGGAGAGTTTGATTTCCAAAAATTCAACAACGGCGATTACGAAAGTTCGGTCGCCGATCAACAGCGGGCTGAGACGATCAGTGCTGTGTTGTACCCCAATGACAACCTGGAGCGCGGAAAAGAGCTTCGTCTGAAGCAGCAGTACTTCTGGGTTGCTGCATCCCTTTATGATATTGTTCGCCGCTTCAAGAAGTCCAACCGCCCCTGGAAGGAGTTCCCCGAGCAGGTCGCCATTCAACTCAACGACACCCACCCTACACTTGCCATTGTCGAGTTGCAGCGAATCCTGATCGATATTGAACACCTAGAATGGGATGCGGCTTGGGATATAGTTGTAAACACTGTAAGTATTTCACTCTGAGCAACAGTTGTTGCTCTATTATCTAACATTCTTTAGTTCGGTTACACCAACCACACTGTTCTGCCTGAAGCTCTGGAGAAGTGGCCTGTTGGTCTGATCCAGCACCTTCTGCCCCGACATCTGCAGATTATCTACGACATTAACCTGTTTTTCCTCCAGAAGGTCGAGAAGGCTTTCCCTAATGACCGAGACATCCTGAGCAGAGTGTCTATCATTGAGGAGTCCCAGACAAAGATGGTGCGCATGGCGTTCCTGGCAATTGTTGGATCGCATAAGGTCAATGGTGTTGCTGAGTTGCACTCGGATCTCATCAAGACCACTATCTTCAAGGACTTTGTCGAGATCTACGGTCCTGACAAGTTCACCAACGTGACCAACGGAATCACTCCTCGCCGATGGCTCCATCAGGCCAACCCTCGTCTCTCGGAGCTCATCGCTTCCAAGGTCGGAGGCAACGGCTTCCTCAAAGACCTAACCAATTTGAACAAGCTCGAGAAGTATGCTGAGGATAAGGAATTCCGCAAGGAATGGTCCGAGATCAAGTATGCCAACAAAGTCCGACTTGCTAAGCTCATCAAGTCGGCTGTCGGCGTCACTGTGAACCCCTCGGCTTTGTTCGATGTTCAGGTCAAACGAATCCATGAGTACAAGCGCCAGCAGCTCAATATCTTTGGTGTCATCCACCGATACCTCTACCTCAAGTCACTCGCCCCTGAAGAACGCAAGAAGGTTGTCCCTCGTGTCTCCATCTTCGGAGGCAAGGCTGCGCCCGGCTACTGGATGGCGAAGCAAATTATTCATCTGGTCAACGCCGTCGGTTCCGTGGTGAATAATGACAAGGACATTGGCGATCTCCTCAAGGTTATCTTCCTGCCCGACTACAACGTCAGCAAGGCTGAGATCATTACCCCTGCCTCGGATCTCAGTGAACACATTTCTACTGCCGGCACTGAGTAAGTCAGCATCTACATATGAAGGAGTAAGTAGCTAACATACATAATAGGGCATCCGGAACCAGTAACATGAAGTTTGTTTTGAACGGTGGTCTCATCATTGGTACTTGCGACGGTGCCAACGTAAGTAACATCGGGTGTGCTGTATGAGTTTCCTGCTAACTAAGAATAGATTGAAATCACTCGTGAGATTGGCGAGAGCAACATCTTCCTATTCGGTAACCTCGCCGAGGACGTCGAGGATCTTCGACACAACCACCAGTACGGTTCGCACGAGATCGATCCTGATCTGCAGAAAGTGTTCGTCGAGATTGAGAAGGGTACCTTCGGTTCGGTTCACGACTTTAGTGCTCTGGTTGCAGCCGTCCGTGACCACGGCGATTACTACTTGGTGTCTGATGACTTCCACAGCTACAACGAGACTCACAAGCTTGTGGATGAGGCGTACCAGAACCAGGAGGAATGGATCAAGAAGACGATTACCTCTGTTGCCCGTATGGGATTCTTCAGCAGTGACCGATGCATAGACGAGTATGCCGAGAGTATCTGGAACGCAGAGCCTCTTGTCGTCCATGATTAGAGCATGAAATAACAGGTTATGGTAAAGGGTAGACATGGGCATGTGGATAGACTCACAGACCGGCTGGGTTGTCGAGATGGATGAAGAGTATAGAAGAGAAGGGAGAGTACAGACTGATGGCATGCAATTGGCGGAGGAGAATGATTTCAAATAGTGAGACTCATGACAAGAGACAAGAGTGAATAATGGATAGGCTTTCTCCTTAGTAATGAAACGGTCATGACATGTCCCAGTCCTTACGTTCCTCAAGCAAGTAGGCTCCCGCCGTGTGTGGGCATGTGCTGTCTCTTAACCCTATGGGTTGTACTTGTGCGTTACGATATCGAAATTGATGGAAGGACTAGATGCACCTATCGCGTGTTGAGAGAATACTTAGTCTGCAGGCTGTTGAGCTTAGATGCTGAACTGCACATTGCGCCAGCCATGTATGTGGGGACTCCGCAGGCATATGTACCGATACACTCAAATCAATTTGTAAGTTAGTATGAAAACATGTTTACAAATCGGGTGACATGAGATTCTGGGATAAGTCCGGGCATGGGCATCTCGAACGAATGCTCGTGTCTGCCGTGTTACATATTATTATAACCATGGTGTAAAGAATCAATGGTCTTGGTTATACTAACCGGAAGCTACGGCACTGGATGTACTGTAGTTTAGATGCAGTAGAGTGCTTTATACAAGCACACATGGAGGGGCCGAGTTCACTTGACGGCGTGGTACCCTAGACCACAAGTCATGGTAAGGGAGGAATGATGTCAGAAGAAGCAGGCCCATGAGCCTCAGGAAGACAAGGACACGAGTACGGATGTAGTAACGACCCAATCTAGTAACCTAGTGGACCGCCAATATTCGGTACCGAACAGCTGGAACAGTTGGGACGGGTGTTCCCTTGATGGTTCGCCCCTACGAAGATCAAAGATCAAGATCCGCGTTTATGGGGCGTGATTCGGAAACCATTTGATGCAGAGAAGAACCCGAGGGTTCTATGGATGTCGATCAAATGGTCTCGACCCAGAGGGGCATGGTCGATCTGGGGCGGGAGAGGCTGCTGGGTAAGGGGAAGATCGAAGATGATTCTAAGATGCGAAAGGGATGGAGGGTGAAGGGTGGTGGAGGCCAGGGTTCAACGGTGGTGATCTGAGATTAGAAGAATGGGGGGTTTGTTACGGAGTATCCGTATCTGTACTTCTGATATAATTAAATTGGAATTGCATCGGTGAGAGCTTGGGTTGGTCTGTCGTAACTGAATCATGAATAGTGTCTAAGTCGAGCACAACAGAGCCATCATGATAAGACACTTGCTCATATCATCATGAGTTCTCACCGCAACTGCATGATATGCCGTTAATGAGAGATAACGGAAGTGACGTAACATTCATTCCTAGCACCCAAACACTTAAACACGGGGCATTGACATGTACATGAATCGCCGACAGTAGAACACCAAGCTTTGCCTTTCGATGAAGTGAGGTCTACGGTCAAGATAACGTGGGGTCTCAGCGAGAGTCGGACTATGCGGTAGCCAAAAGAAAGCCTGAAAGTTTTTACCGCCTGAAAGATAAAAGATGACGTCTATAGTTTTTTGATTTGTTTTTAAACATGAGTTGCATGAAAAACCTGAATAGTGAATTAGTTAGTTGCAGCGTCGCAGCGCGTGATGGGAAAACCCCGAATTGAAGTGAAGCGAAGTAGATTGGATTGGATTGGATTGGATTGATTTGATGGGCACTCGCCGCCCCGTCCCCACTCCCGAGACTATTCGGGAGCATATTCGATCGGTGCATCAATTTCACGATGGGCGGGTTGCATCGTTGAGCATGACGTATCGAGGCTGGAAGTATCATTAAGGTGTAAATTGGGTGTAGAGGTACCGATACGTGTTTGGGGCCGGGGACAGGAAATGGGTCCTGGCGCCGTTAGAAGAGGGAAAAAAAGAAAGGAAATGAAAAAAAAAGGCATTTTTAAAAAAGGTGCCCAAGCGTGCATTGTGCATTGGGCGTGCGCTGTCAGAAACAGGGGTAAGACAGTGGAGGCTGAATTGACGTCATATTTGAGAAATAAACCATGAGAAAGTTGAATGTGCAGTTCAATGCAGGTTTCTGAGGACATAGGACAAGCAAGGGCTTGAAACAGGAACGCAAAAGGCGTGGAGAAAGGCATGAGTAGCTAGCTAGCTAAGTATGATGATGAGAAGTTGCAATATGTGTGATGTGGTATCCGTAGATAATATCATATTGTCTAAATTGTACTACTACTGTAACGGATAACGTTACAGGGCAGAAACTTACAGTGTTCTTTATTCATGAGTGTGGATTCTATTCATGGCAGCCATCACATGAGATGCACCAAGAGATTGTCGTCTAAATAAAATCCAGTGGCATACGTATACTAACAAAAGGCATTGTCTTGTCCTCTGTATAATTAACTGGATGGCAGTACACGGTTAATCAGTATCCCCTAATAAATAATGCACTTGTACAGAATCCCATCAACAGGGTCAAGAGACAGTGTATTCCCACAACATTTCTCAGGGACCCTGATTTACAGGGCATGGTCCACGCAGGTACGTACGTACGTACTACGTAAGTATTTGCAAGAGGCAAGAGGCAAGAGGCTCGCGGTTAATCCAAAATTTCAGCCTTCCCGCATTGCTCGAAGAGAAACTCCATCTCCTTCGTATGGATTTGAAGTGTAACCTTGATATCCACCACGACTAAGAGATCTCGATCTCCGTTTACGGCTTTACGCGTTCTGGTGTAAGGGCTTGAGTAGCCTGAAGTAGAACATGGTAGGGTAAAGAAGAGCAGATGACAGCAAAACAAACGGTGACAAGGGGACAAGGAACGGGCCATTAATCTGCCCATGGAAGGAAGGTAGAGAGACGGGACCTAGGCATGATGGCCTCGAGATTCGAGATTCCATCCTTCTATGTCTCCTAAAAGGTACCTAAGGTCCATACTAGGTAGGTACCTAGCCTAGCGTCCTAGCCTCTACTGTAGCCCCTACCTACCTACCTTAGCCTTGGACCCCGGAGCTCTATGTCCCCTCTCTCTGTGGCTCCACGGTTTTCTTCCCCTCCCCCACCCCCCCCCAACAAAACCCGCCGCCCCCCC
>ONZP01000433.1:0-32180 GCA_900312805.1 Fusarium torulosum
AGACCTATTATTATTAATATACCCGCAATTAGGCCTTATATAAAGTAACCTTATTATATTAATATTAGTTATTCCTATAAGCTTATAAATAGGCTTTATTAAAAGCCCTAACTTATAGGAATATAATAAATAGCTTCTCGGCTATAGGTTTTTACCTAATTAATATATATAAGGTAATTAATATATTAAAGCCAAAAGAGAAGAAATAAAAGTCCTTTATAGGCCCTATAATACTAAGGAAGCACTAAGTAATTATAGATAATATCTAGAGGACCCCTTAAGGAAGTAAGGATATTTAAAAATAACTAGAAGAGGCTTAAAGTCATAGAAGTCTATTAACCCGCGATTTTAATTATATATTAAAGAAGGTAATAAAGACTATTAACCAGAAGAATAATTAAATATAGCATTTAGAAGAGAAAAAGGCTATATTAAAGGTATTAATAGTAGCAAAAGAGCCTAGCGGCTAAGTCCCTATTTAATTTAACCCTAACCTGGCTTTTCCCGAAGCTTACTAGATTATTATAATATAAGATTAAGCTGAAAAGAATATATTATATCGGATTAATAAAAACCAGAAAAAGAAAAAAGAGAAAAAGCCACTAAAAAGAAAGACCGCAGATTAAATATTTTTAAGTTAATTTCCAAAGTCATAAAATAACTAGATTTTTATTAAATTTATTATAATTAATTAAAGTTATCTATATATTCTATTTTAATGCTATTATGGGTATGCGGGGTCACGGGGTATACAGAGTGACGGTGAAATATATTAGTTTCCAATAAATAACCAGACTTAGTTAAAAGGGGCTTAGTCATGCTTCCTCAAGGTTGATCTAACCCATATTCTAACATGTAAGCTCACAGTAAGCCAGTTTGCCACATAGCAGTATGTCTTTACCTTACACGTGTTCATTGATCACGGTTCTTCACAGTAGGATGCAGATATATAAAGTGCTTAGTCGTACTCTTCCTTAGAATATCTAGCACGATCTAACATCATACCGCCCTGAGTAAGCCACAAGTGACGGGACTGGTTTCTAACGTTAGTCCAAACCTCGCCGAGATTTCATATAACATAGAATGCCACGACCAAGTGGATTTTACTAAAATTTCAGCATCGCTAGCATCGTTACTAAAATAGACATTACCATTTCTACCATCAATATGAAGAAGCAGCGGATTGTTATTGCGGGCGGAGGCTTAGGAGGCTTAGCCGCAGCATGTCGACTAGCACGCGACAAACACGAAGTTGATCTATATGAGAGATCAGAGACTCTCTCAACGGCCAGTGGCGCGATTTTTGTGAGATCTAATGGCGTAAGGTGTTTTTACCGTTGGCAGATGCGAGAGGCCTGCGAAGCCGTGACTGCCCCGATCAAGCAGCACGAAACGCGGAACGGAAACACGAATGAGGTCTTGCATCGACTGAATCCAGGAATTTACTCGGATTTCCCAGAGTGGTCGACGGATCGCCAAGCGCTACAGACTGTCCTCTATGACGAGGCGTGCAAGGCTGGCGCTAGGTTGCACTTTGGGAATGAGATCGTTACAGTTGACGAGGACGACCATGTCGCCTATGCAACCTGCAAAGATGGTACTAAAATTACTGCAGACTTAGTCCTGGCAGCCGATGGCATATCCTCCAGATTACGCTCTCAGGTACTTGCGCATGTCGACCCAGCCCGTCTCACCGTGATCCGGGCCCCTTCCACTCACTACCCAACTGAGCTTTCTACCGAAATGCTCGCCAATAACGACAAGACCAAGTCTATCTGCGAACAGCCTGAATCAGAGAATGGCATCATGTGGGCTGGTCATGGCGGATACGCCATTGGCAAGTACAACCATCTCCGCGGCCTCTTCAATCTGATGTTCTCAATTCAGCACGGCGCTGCTGATAGTGCATCTAGCGAACAGAAGCTTTTCGACGCCACGAGCGATACTCAAGTTGTCAGGGAGTTCTTTGCATCATTCCACCCCACAGTGACCGCTATGGCAGACATGGTGCAGCATTGTTCACGTTGGCGACTGGCTAGACTGGAACCTTTGGATAGCTGGTCCAGTCCCAAAAAGAGGCTTGTGCTTCTAGGAGACTCAGCCCATGCGATGTTGCCCAACCTTGCTGAAGGATTCAGTTCCATTGTCGAGGATGTTGATGCGCTGTCCATGCTACTTTCAGAAAGCGAAGACATGCCTGGCATTATCGCGATGTGGGAGAAAGTTCGCATCCCCAGAGTGACAAGACTTCAAAATGGCTCGACATGGAACTACCAGCTGTATAACTCAGGCAAACCGCCGGGATCTGAGTTGACTGAAGAAGAGAGGAACTTGCCAATGGGTGAGGGTGACGGCAGTGCACCTTTCAATACTCCACCTTTTGACAAATGGATGTTTGATTATGATGTGGCGAAAGAGGTATATCTAGGTTTCAAAGCTGTCTGATCAATTGCTAACCGTATCTAGGTCAAATTTGCTATGGAAGAAATGAATACTTAGTCTACAAATGCTGGGATAGATTTTAGTAAATTCGAAACAGCCAGACAGGGTCTCTCGCATCCTACCAACTTTAAGAGTGTTTCTGACGCTCGGTCGTCCTAGGGAACACTAGCAGGGTCAAGCGTAGAGGCGAATACAACTTGATAATTTAATAAAACAAAGCGCCGTTAACATATTGTGAAGCAAATTTTCAAAGAAGAAGTATTGTCTCCAAGTTCTTCCCCTCATTCCAATCGACGGACCCTATCACATCCTTAGTCACTCCGATACGCTTGAAGACTTTCTTGGCTACCGACGGTTTTGATAAACAGTCAAGCACAAGCCCACCATTCTCTGAGAGTAAAAAGTACCAGAGAAAATCATTCTTCCCCTGCTGTGAAGCAATTTCTTTTGTGTCATAAGAACAGTCGTTTAATTGGGGGTACTGTTCTTTGTCCTCGTCTTGGTCGTTTTATTCTTCTTCAGCCTCCTTCTCTCCTTCATCATTGCTATCCTCCTCTTCTTCCTCCCGCTCACTGGTTATGGCACTAGCCTGGACTTAACGAAGAACACCTCGAAGCTCCAAGAAAGTGCCTTCCAACAGCTCTCCGTATGGTAGATCAAGAGACTTCAATTTTGGGCAATATCTCAAGATAGAACACCTCGGCTCGGGCGGTACACCGTATGGCGAGTTAACAAATAGTGGTCTCCGAACGCTGTCCCATGCCCAGCTAGGTGCAACATATTCCTTGGTGTGGTATAGCTCGTCATCGAAGGCAAACCAGCAAAGACTGTAGACAAAGTTCCTGTACCTTAGGTTGGGGTCGAGCCATAGCCCAGCCGCATAAATATGATCTGGAGGTAACGCTGCATGGAACTTTGCGGCCAGACTAGCAAGAGGATGGAAGGTATCATGTTCGAAACTCAGGTCTCAGCGAGTAAACTAGCTTGTGAGACCTCGCCATTCTGCATGGATTTCTGCAATCAACTCGTTATCAGAGTCTTCCAACTCCTGTGGCATCCTCACTCGCTCATGGAGTCGCCCCAAGGCCCAATGAAGTGGTTTCAAGCCGCGGCGTGGCTTGTCTCCTCCATGTGCATCGAGTAATGTGGCGCAATCCCAAGCTAAGATGCTTGGATCATTCCAGTTACCTCGCAAGCCGTCAGCTATGGGTTCCGACTTTGAGATCTGGTAAGAATGCCAAAGGTCAATGGACAACAGGCGCCATGATTGTATCGGTCTCAATTCTCTCTGCATTGCGGCTGGCCCGCTGTCAGCCATTACTATGATTCCGCGCCTTGATTGGTGGAAAGATGACGAGTTTAATCCTTTCAACAGTGAAAATGTTCGATACCCGCCTGGTAAATGGGACAAGAGGGATACATAAACAGTACAGTTTGCAAATGATAGAGATAGTAAAGGAGCTAATTGGGTCAGATTCGAGCCTCAAATCAGCTCCAGTGTTCTCATTGTGACAATCTTTGGGAAGAAAACCTCTTCGCGTTCTATAAACTCCTTCTCGAAGAATCATTCTTCTTTTCCATCAATTCCAATCGCGGTAGTCTCCGAGACTTGTTGGTTTGACTCGTGTGAATGGGTCTTTCAGTTGTAGCGGGGCTTCTGTAGGCAGCATCGCCCTATTCCCATGGGATACCCAATTAGCGTAACTATTGGGGAGGGTCTAATTTCCGTACTCGACCGTGTTCAACCTTTCTGTTGGTTCTGCGTCTGTTTTTATATGACAGACTCTACTCTTCCTCTTCCATCGAAGTTCCTATTTGTTTCACCTCCATTGAAGATTACAATGGCCTTTCAATTGCAGCAGAATGAGAGCAACCTCCTCCGGCTCCCCACAGAAATTCTCGTGGAGATCGTTCAAGAACTGCGTTTTGTTGATGTTCCCTTTAGCATCGAGTTCCCGTACGTACACAAGTATGTGATATTTCCGCTTCATACTAACCGCGTTATCCAGAGACATTAAGATAGAGAAAGAGACTCATCAGAACCTAAAGTCCTTGAGGTTGACGCACAGAACATTCGCAGAGTGCGATGACTTGAATAGTATCCTATTCAGCAATATTGTACTGGAACCTACGCGTGCTGCACTCACGAGTCTTCAGCGCGGCGACATCTCGCGCGTCGCCTCTCATGTCCTTTCCGTCACATTCACGACACCACCCAGTTGGGCGCTTCCATACAAAGCGTACGAGAAGATCCTCCGCAGTTCACAGGAATCATCTGGGCTCTTTTGGCCTGAAGGGTTAAAGTCTGCATATGATGCATATATGAGCGATGCTAGACATACGCAGATTTTGCTCCAGGATCTAGAGGGTGAGCTTAAGCAAACATGGATAGAAATTCTCAAGGCTTTGGGAGACCGCCTTGAAAAGGTGAAGCTTCTCAGCTATGATTGTGAGAAGATTCGCCAGGTCAGGTATCTTGACGTGCTCAGCAAGGAGGACATCGGCATACCGTGGCAGCTTCCTCGACACGACCATAAAGAAGACGAATGGGCAAGATTTGAGCTCCGCGACGAGAACTCCGACCCTACTGTCGAATACCATTGCAAGCACGCTACAGCCGTCACTGGCGATAAGCTCATCGCCATGGTCTTCACATGCTTGGCAGCATCGGGTGTTGCTGTCCCCAATCTCAACATCCAGTTACTCATGACGGGCAACGTCGAGTGCAAGGACATCCCCGGCTGGGAAGAACTCGACTTCACTAAGCTCAAGATACTCCACATCTCCCCCGAGATCCCCTCTGGCGAGAACGGACTGGTTGAGCGACACCTCTGGGCTATGTCGGACTCGCATGCCGAGAAGACAAAGATCAAGGCAGGGTTATTCTGTCACGATCTGCTGGACAAGTGTCACTCCAGCATACAGCATTTCGCTTATGGCATTGATCATGTTGGGAGGGGTGTTCTCTGCTGACCTATGCGACAGCCCAGGCATGAATATCCAGCGCTTACACATTCGACACAAAGGGGAAACATTTTCCCCCAAGGCCTTGGACACTGGGTTTTCCATCTGAAGAGTCTTCGCCATCTCGAAGTCTCTGGTAAAGTGTCTCGAGGACACTCCAATTTCGACTGGCGCTTTGTCTTTGGTGCCGTACGTGAACACCCCAACGTATCAGGTGAAAACCCGAAGGGTCTTAAGGTCGATTTTGATAACCTCGACTTGGAGGGCAGTGTTTCGTATAGCGGTGTTATTTGCAAAGACACCAGCATCGCTACGAAGAGACATAAGCGCGATATGAGTCTTGAGCACTGGCGGGATATGAACTATGGCATGGAAGCTCACTTTTATGGTGAGATACAACTCAGGGAGAACACCGCGCTACTATACCGGTTAGGTCAGTGGGATCCACAGGATATGCTGGAGGAGGACGAGGACGATTCTTAAGAGCGGGATAGTTGAATAGACTCTCAAATTCATCACTAACTAAATACAAGCCACTAAGCCGGCACCGTTATTCTAAACGCATCCAATTATCTCATCGATCCAAGCAATCTCTCGAGAGGAATCTCGTCCTGATTCAGACGGGCATTCTTTTACCACTAATAATAATGGCAGAACAAATCCCGCAGCAATACCATTAATCTCTTTTTGGAAGAAATACTCCACGGACTGACAGGTATAGCAAGCGCACGCCTCTGGCCATATCTTCAAGCCTGAAGTCTTAATCTCATATTGGATATCCCTGAAAGACATAGTTTTTGACCTTATTTGACTTATCATAGCCCTCACCACATATCCTCTCCTCGTCTGCCTCCAATAACGGTATTCTCAATAATAGAGAACAGATACTAGCATGAATCAAGATCTGCACCGTCCAGTAGAGTATAATAGTCTCCGCCACATGATATGACGGAAAGTCGAATAAGACTGGAAATAACTTCCCTAGTTCTGGACTATCTATTGAATTACTGGCTATTGACAATTGTGGCCAGTAAAGTGTCGGTTAGGTATATTGGTATAAGCCAAACCATCAATTCAGTTTTCTGTTGAGAGCTAGAAACGCTGATAATATTTGGCGGCCGCAAATAAGTGACGTTTGACAAATCTGTGAAGATATAACCGCTCTGACCTTGGATAGAAGTTCGGGCACTTAGAGAAAGATGTTCAAAAGTAAATCGTATATAGTCTTAGATTTCAAGATCCATAGTCCCTCCAGCCATTCTGACTTCGCTAGTTGGCTTGCATAGCCCT
The DNA here is from genome assembly GCA_900312805.1 of Fusarium torulosum. NCBI lineage: Eukaryota > Fungi > Ascomycota > Sordariomycetes > Hypocreales > Nectriaceae > Fusarium > Fusarium torulosum. Next base: position 6,697 of record ONZP01000433.1, read on the forward strand.
ATCCCAGATCTTAAAATGCCTACTCAGAGTTAGCAGCTTACATTAGAGGGTACAAATGAGCTTACTATATGCATTCCTAGGACTTGAAAGATGTCATGCGCCAGTCCGCCAATATATTGCCCCGGTCCTCAAAGCTGCAAGAATGCCATGGCTCCCTGATAATGCCGCATATATGCACTAACTGTTTGCCCTGGACATTGGACATTGTGAGAACTCAAACATGCCTAGCAAGACGCATGCACCCAAGGTCTGATCATCCAATCTCGTTCTTGGATTGTCAATGGCTCGCTGTAGCTCGTATAATCCTCTGGTGTGTAGCTTCAGACTCTGACCTCGTCTGTTATTGAAGCCGCGATCCTTTTCCGAAGATGCGGTACTGAGTGCTAAGATAGCGTGTTCCATGGCTGAGGTTAAATATGATATTTCTTGTAAGCGAAGAAGCCATTTTTGATGATCGTTGATGTGACCTGATGAGAGGATACATGATGGGAGCTGGTGGTCGATGAAACGAGCTAAGAACTGATCTCGTGCAGTGTTACGTGCTGAAATCGTCTTTGGCAGTGCTGTTATCGTGAAATGTCGACTTGTCTATTCTTGCTGGTTGCGCCGCGACCGAGATAGAGGTTCATCCGGAATTATCACTGGGGTGTTAGTTGTCTCTGTGCAATGCCATGGTATAAAGACTTATGTTCTCTGGTAGCCTGCGCATGAGTTGCCGGACTTGAGGCAGTTACTACAACTCGGCTTTTCAGCGCCACACTTGTATATGACAAGACTATCAGATTAGCGTCGGGGTCGTCGATAGCAGAGCGAATAACTCAACGGTGGATCAACTTACCCGAATTCTCCGCTGTCTGCACGTGTGACATGCTCTAAATCGCCCTGCTATGCCAACCATGGTGGCTTGTTTTCTTCTCAATTAGATTCAGGCGCCCAACTCCAGAGCAATGCAGGATTTGGTTTGCCTAAGTCCAGATTACTCTTGAGGTGAGAAATGCCATTCCGGCGTTCTTAACGGTAGATCCAGCTAACTTACCTGGGGCAGTAATGACCAGTATTTAATAAACTTTAAGGTTACTTTCGGGACTATAATACAAGCTTATTAGATAAAGGTCTTCTAATTAGAGGCAAACTATATACATATTATTATCATACTATTCTCTATTAATATATTCTCCTTAAATAGTAATATAAAAAAGAGTTGTATTTAATAACTACTAATTTATAATTATTAAATTCCTTTTTTAATTGTTTTAGTAACAAACCTAAGATAGTATAATTTTTCTAATAACTATGAGTTAAAAAATGATTATTTTTATGAAACTTCTTGGTAAAACTGTATAATTATTACAGTATTGAATATAGAATATTTAAAATATATTACAGGACTCTTATATAGGGCTTGTCTTTAATTAGATATTTGTAACTGTTAAGATTGTAATAGTATTAGTATTTATATTATAATATCTATAGGTATATAAATAATACGGAAAATACCACTTACTAAGGCCTTTTTTATATAGATTAACTTATCTAATTCACTAACCATTTCTACTCCTCTGGAGCCAATAGTCTCTATAATTATTTAAATATGGCTGGAGCTTCTAAAAAAGTATTATTATAGCGAATTAATTAGTCCTTGGCTGTACATTAATCGATGGCGGCCCATAGCTGTATAAGAGGGCAAGCCTTGTATATTAGCTGGGAGGAGTAAAAGGAGACTTCTATGTATATATTTATTTACTTCCCCAAATTTACCTTCTACATGATAAGCTTATTGTAATTATAAAGTCTCTAAATAATAGCTCCATAGGACTCCATACCCCCTACTAGTTGACTAACCCCACTGAAAACACAACTTTAGATCAGTGAGAATGAAAGATATTAACTATTCTTCTAAATCCTGTGCATAAAGCTTGTTATTCTATGACAGAAATGAAATTCCTAAGTAGTGGAAACCTGGAAAAGAACTGCGATGCAATTAACTCAAGCTGATAGTTGGACAGCAAAAGTAAGGAATTTATATCTTATTTCAGTTATTCTATCAAAGAGCAAAGAATACCCTACGTCTTAAAATGATAAATATTAGAGCTATCATAGTTAGATTCTTACTTAAATTACTCATTATATCCTAAAATACTTATTATAAAGTAAAGTCTACCTGGTTATCTTATTCACATAAAGTACTGAGCGTGATATTTTATCACGAGTACATTCTAGACACATCTATTTTCACGAATAGAAGAAATTCCAATCAAGTCAGCTGCCTCGTATCCTCGTCCTGACTCGTCCTAAACGAGCTTCTATCTAATCACTTTGATCACTTAACTGGCAAGACCTACCATCCGGCCAATTACATGCAGAATCCTTGTCTCAATGTGGAGAACGACGTGAGCCTCATCACAACTACGTAGCTCCATCACATTGACTCACTACGTACTATGACGCGCTCCACTTCACACTTCCTGATATGCAAAGTCTTTATGGAATGCTAGTCGAATCGGCGATGGTTTTAAGTTTCGAGGATCTACACATAGTCCGTGCACTACTCCTTATGAGAGTAAGCGTCTGCCTTACAAAGACCTGGATGCTGGGTATGCCCGCTCTGGGTATGTCCCGGTGATGAATGAAGCTCGCACCTTAACTTCTTCTTGCTTGTTCATTTTCGTACCGCTATTGCACTAGTCGTGGATCAACATTACTAGTTCGTTGACATACCGGGATTTTGAACCAGTGGATCTTCCTTTATTTCATACTCCATCAGAAATTTTCCAATAGAAAACAAGTAGGTCGTTCTTGGCATTTTATCAGAACGAGTTATTTGACAAGGCCCGCTTGAAATGCCTTGAGAAACTTGGAAGAATACCTCCCTTCAGTTTAGAGCTGTCATTTTGATCAATTTAAATTTTGTCAGGGCGCTTGGCCAAGTGACTCGGCAGCCACGGCACCTGAGTCGTAGGCCAAGCAATCCGGCACGACAGGGGGGTGCGGAGCATTTCGTCCTTGCAGAGTGGCTTGAAGTTAAAACCCGTTTATGCTTAAGGTGATAATCATAAGCAAGGCATTGAACGCGTTTTAGAGAGCCATGATTCGGTAGTAATATTCTGCCGTCATGAATTACCGATATGTTCTATGCATGTTTTTATGGTAGCACTGGCGATGTCATTGACTCGGATGACGGGCTATGCACGTAATAGCTTTGTAGTGCGATCTGGCACTTGGCATGACGTTCCATACGTAGCAAAATCAATCGTCATGATTATCCAGAGTAACAAACAAGAATGCGAAATTGTTAGCAGATTAATTTTCTTCATAAGCTATATATGTGACTCTGAGACGCAGCATATCATTAACATTCACACATCACCAGTCATACATCTTCTTCCTACACACAGCAACCATGGTTCACCACGATACCACTACGGCTCGAGCCCCAAACGATTACGGCGCCACCTATGACAAGCGTAACGACACTGGCCTTTTGACCCGTTTCGTTCCAGAAAAGCTGAAGCATTCTGGCCTTTATCGCATGATCCTCCGTCTTACACGAGTTCTGCAATTCCTCTCGGCAGTCATCTCCCTCGGACTTTTCTCGGCTCGACTCCGCAAGGTCTACAACCTAGTCAATGCGATCAAGACTCGACGCGGTGTCAGTGGCTCGTTTGGCGCGGTAGAGGGCATTCTGGCAGCGGCTGTCTTGTACACGCTCATTGCCATGCTGGTGGGGTTCCTTCTCAAGGGTGGTGGCCCCAAATGGCTCCGCTGGCTCTCGGTCCTGTTGGATCTTGCTTTCGTTGGAGCTTTCATCGCGGTCTCTGTTCTTACTCGACCCAACGGTGGTTCAGCTGGTCCCAGAAACTGTTACAACAGGGAAGGTCTTCGAGGCTTACTTGGAAACAATGCGGATAGACATGATAACAGCTGTAACCTGCCCTGGGGTACATTCATTCTTGCAATCATCAGCACGTAAGTTGAAACACACTCTCTTCTCTCTTGATTCATAAAACTAACTAGATCTATACAGTCTTCTCCATGCTCTCACGGCATCATTCCACGAGGTCCAAGACCGATACAAGCAGCACCATGTCAAGGAGCATCGTGTCAGCCAAGACCCCATGGATAAGAACAGCGAAGCCTTGTAAACACACATCGCAACAAACATCTCATTACACCCAACGATACCCTGCATTAAACTAGTTACATCTGGCAAGTCTGTAATGGACTTGAAGATTTTTCAACGCCTAGACTGGTTCATTACAAGAACCTTGTTATTGTGGCTCGCACCAAACATGTTCACGTTTTTATGATATCTTGTTCTATAGTTTTCTGATTAATACATATAATATTCGAGCCTTGACAAGTCCATACAATTTAAATGATGCTGTTTTTTTCCGGTTCCGTGTCCTTGTTTCTTGTTCATTCCATGTTGGAACTGACGTATAATATGAAGTAATTATGTTCAATTATTTTTAAAATTGAGTTAGGATTTAGGCACATTTTATAACTCAGAACCTGCAATTCTAATTAATTAGGCTGTGATAGAGGAATTTCTCCTTATTATTTTTTATGTGTCACGTTCTTTCCTGTGGTGTTTTTAATATTATTATTTTCGTAAAACCATTAGAAGTTGTGCAGTTCAAACCGCCAATATCACTGTAATCAGACATTACGCTTGGTGTCTCAGCCTCAACTAACCACAGTTGTCTTGGTCCGCGAGACAGTAAGGTCGATTGACCAATCACAATCGATTACGTGCTTTGCCGATTCAGGTAGTCCATGTTCAAAAAAGCGAGCGTCACTTAATTCTTGTCTGGGAATGTTAACTTGTGTTGTTTGAAGGGATAGGTAATTATTAATGATATTATAGGTTTAAATTTCGTACTTAAGCTAAAATATGTGATAAAGTGTTATTAACTCATACAATAACATCTCTCAAGAATATCCCACAGGCTACTATCACATTTATTGATGTTATGTGAAAATTCCATATCCTTATTTAGGGTAGGCAGGTCACCATGTGCCACACACTGCATCCGGAGCTCGGCCTCCCTTATCTGAGCTTCCCCGCTGGATAAGCACCTGATTAACCCCATGGGGAAATGCTCGGATTCTATGATTGTTACTCCATGGGGAATAGATAATAATGTATTTAAAGCTGGTGGAATTGCTCTTTGCCATGAGGGGTTATGCTTATTTTGATACAATTCGGACTCTATTTCTGCAGAAATTAAAGTGCTGGCAGAGAGAGTTACCTTTACTCTGAATTAATCATGACTATTCTTCAAATGACAGCCTCCAGTCCCAAAGCCGACCGTACGTCCTTCCACTGATGCCAAGATACCTTGAGCATGAGGCACAGCTCTCCCTCCATGGACCGTCTACTGACCAACTCCAGCAATTGTCGTCGAAGGCACTTCATTTGCCCTCAACGGCAAGAATGTCTCCTACCGCTTCCACGTGGACGCTGCGACAGGAGATCTCCTGCTGGACCATTTCGGCGACCGCGTAACGGAAAACCCCATTGCACAGATCATGTCCAACGGCGGGGGATGGTCCACCCAAGCTCATCTACGACGTGAGTTTCCAGACCTTGGCCGAGGAGACTTCCGCATTCCGGCTGTGCACATCAAGCACGCCCAAGGCTTCACAGTCTGCGACTTTAAGTACAAGTCTCATACAGTGGTCAAGGGGAAGCCCACTCTAGAGAAATTACCCAGCACATTTGGTTCAGACAGCGATGTGTCGACACTCATCGTCCATCTGTATGACGACCATAGTGCAGTTGCGGCGGATTTATCCTACTCGATATTCCCCGCTTTTGATGCCATTGTCCGAAATGTCAAGATCACCAACAACAGTAATCATGTCATTAGTGTTGAGAAGTTGTCCAGCTTCAGCGTTGACTTCCCTCACGAAGACTATGAGATGCTGCAATTGCAAGGCGAGTGGACCCGGGAGTGCAACAGAACTCGTCGAAAGGTCGAGTATGGCGTTCAAGGGTGAGTTGAATGTACAGTCAAAAAGTGTTATCCTTGCTAATAATTGCGAAGTTTTGGAAGCACCACGGGCTATTCATCCCACTACCATAATCCATTCTTGTCAATGATCTCCCCCACAACAACCGAGTCAAACGGAGAGGCTTGGGGCTTCTCACTTGTCTATACTGGTTCTTTCAGCGTCGAAGTTGAAAAGAGCCACCAGGGTTTGACTCGTGCGCTCATTGGCATGAACTCTTGCCAGCTGTCTTGGCCCTTGAGACCAGCAGAATCTTTGCAATCGCCAGAATGCGTTTCCGTCTTCTCAAACCTCGGTATTGGAGAAATGTCACGCAAGTTCCATCGTCTATATCGCCAGAATCTCATTCGCAGCAAGTTTGCCACCGAGACCCGTCCTGTTTTGCTTAACAGCTGGGAAGGTCTCTACTTCAACTTTGACGAGACAACAATCTACAACCTTGCGGAAGAATCAGCGAAACTAGGTGCCAAGCTCTTTGTGCTTGATGATGGCTGGTTCGGAGACAAATACCCTCGTGTTGATGACCATGCAGGCCTGGGTGACTGGGTTGCCAACCCTAAGAGATTCCCCAATGGCCTAGACTCGCTTGGAGAGAGAATCACCAAGTTGAAAGTCACGGGCTCAGATGAAAAGCTTCAATTTGGACTATGGTTTGAACCGGAGATGATCAATGAGAAGTCCGAGCTTTACGAGAAGCATCCTGAGTGGGTGTTGAGTGCAGGAAACCACGCTCGCAGCGCAACACGCCAACAGCTTGTGTTGAATGCAGCACTTCCAGAAGTACAGAACTATATTATCGACTCGGTCGCTAACATCCTGGATACTGTTCCTGTTACCTATGTTAAATGGGATAACAACAGAGGTATGCACGAAAGCCCAACGCCCGATAACCACCACGCCTACATGCTCGGCATATATCACGTCTTTGACGTGCTGACCACCCGATTTCCTGATGTCCTTTGGGAGGGCTGTGCCTCTGGCGGCGGCCGATTCGACCCTGGTATCCTGCAATATTTCCCTCAAGTCTGGACATCCGACAACATGGACGCTTTCGACCGCATCCATATCCAGTTCGGTACATCTTTGGTCTATCCGCCCTCAACAATGGGTGCACACGTATGTTCGTCTCCGAACGATGTGACTGGGCGCTCATTTCCACTGCGCTTCCGTGCTCATGTTGCGATGATGGGAGGTTCATTCGGGTTTGAGCTGGACCCCAGCCATATGCCCGATGAAGAGAGGGCGCAGATTCCAGAATTGATAGCGCTTGCGGAGAAAATCAATCCGATTATCATCAACGGTGATATGTGGCGATTGGTACTACCAGAGCACTCCAACTTCCCAGCCGCACTTTTCATTTCCCAAGATGGAAGCCAAGCTGTTCTGTTCGCTTTTCAGATCAGATCAACTACTGTCCTCAACTATCCCCTTCTTCGATTAGCCGGTCTGGACCCTGCTGCGAGATATAAGCTCGACGGCGGGGAAACATTCTCTGGTGCTACGTTGATGAATGGAGGTATCCAGTATCGATTCGGTACAGACTATGATAGCAAAGTTGTTTTGCTGGAGAGAGTTTAGGAAAATGAGTAAGGCATTGATAGAGGTACCGAACAATATAAGCAGGACATGGGATTTAAATATGTAAGCTCAGATAGGCAAGATCGAGAAAGTCAATAGCTTTATTGATTTGAGGGATTTTTGCAGTAGTACAAACATGCTAGACTAGTCAAAAGAAAGGCCAATATCAGATTCAAACTGTTCACAGGATATAGTCGCATCCTGCCACGTTGTTGTTGCTGCTGCAACTGGAGTGCTTAAATCAAGCAAATCCAAATTATTGTCTCGCTCCCACGCCAGCGACCCCGCGTAGTCTTCATCCTCCTCAGAGACTTCTTCAACCACCACATCCCTGTCATAGTTATTAATGTCGGGCATATCCCAGTGGAGGTCAATCTGGGCAGTTGGATCTGCCAGGGCGAATAGAGTTTCCGAGTGCTTCAGAAGATTGGGCAACAGGTGTGATTGTGCGCCCCGGACTGTGGACAAGGCATGGATAACTACAGAAAGGAGGTCACGAGGGCTGTTGTCAATTGAGGAGCTCGACCAGCCTGAAAGTTGAGCTGTATCTGCAAGACTAACACCCACATCAAAGAGCTTCTGCTCCTATACCAGATTTAGCAAGGTAATCAGCAGTTGGTGGTTATCTCACTTACCATACCGATACCGTGACAGTCTTTTGACTTGGTACCCACAGATCCCAATGCGGACATGATGATCTTTCCTGCATCCATAGGAAGCGCGGGCGGGAGGAGAAGCCCAAAGCCCGATGCAGAAGATGGGTTCTGACCGAATGCTATTCGCCACATGGATACCCGAAGCCACTGCTGTGTGATCAGGGTATCGAATCGTTGGCTTTCGATAATGGACTGGTCTGGCTGGACGCTGCAAAGTTTATCGTTGATGGTGTGGACAAGCTTGAGGTCTTCAAATCGTCCGTCGTCGCCTTCGGGTTGCCATTCATACAACGAATATGGAAGAGACTCGAATAGACGAATGTGATTGATGAAGTCATGCATAACGACGGGGCAGTTCGAATCGACGATTTGGGGTTTGTTGACGGTACTTCGAAGCATGACGGATCTTCTGTGCTGGAGAGCAAACGTCCTAAAGCGACTACTTAGTATCTGTTCATGCGATGGTATGATCAAAAGCAGCTTACCGTTCAGTTACAAAAAGAAGCCAGAAGACCCGTCTTCTTTTCTCCCTCTCATCATCCGGTAGTCCATAGTAGCCTGACTCTCGAGTCAGATCAAGGGACTGTGCTAGAGTGATGCTCTGATTTAGATAGAACCACGCGTGACGACTATCGTTGAGGTTTCCGTAGCTAGCAAAGAGAAAGAATGAGACGAGAATGGAGTCGAGAGTTGTATCATCGATGACACTGTACTGGCGAAGTGAATTCTCGGCGAGGTTAACGAGAATGTCTCCTGTTAAACGTGGTTCACTAGGGATTTCCGTGTTGAGTTCGTTCTCACAATTATCGATTCCCTTATCCAGTCGAAGTTGCATCCTTGTTGCGGCACATATCGCCAGTATTAAAGCATATCTCGAGGGCGGTAGCTCATCTAGTCGGGCTGCGTCAGAGAGAACATCGTCGTCAACCACAGGCATGATTGGGTAGAGAAATCTTTGGAAGAGCTGTATGTGGGCGACAAGGGAGAACGACATGCGTTTGCATAGGTCTCCGGTATCCAGGGTTGAGCCATTAGAGGGCTTCGAGATGTCAGGATCAAGTTGTAGAGGAGAGCTTTCGATATTCGTTGGTTGAGTAGGGCGAGACTGAGGAACAGGCTGGGTTTGGGCTTGTGCTGGAACTGCATCTTCACAACGGCTAGATTGTCTTGCAGCAGGCGGCACATCTGGAGTGAGGATCTGAAATTGGCAAGTATCCAAAGTCCCAAGACCCTGCCGAAGTTGAGTCTGTCGCCGACCTTGGCCTTGTTTGGGGCCTTTGCGTCGGATGCTGTGGCGATATTGGCAACGGAGATCTCCGATGTGACAATTCTTGCAAGGTAGGCCACGATCGCACTTGACTTTGCGAAACCGGCAGTTGTCGCAGACTTGGCCACGCTTTGACTGGATGGAAGACATGGTGTCACTGTTGGGGCTGTTGGGATACCCCAATGGAGATATAGTCGGGACTTTCTTTGACAGGTGAAGGAAGAATCCCGTTACTGCATGAATTCCACTTTTCGGTCCGAAATATCGAGCGAAGGAGGGGCAGCCAATCACCTCCCAGACATCCATGGCCATGGGACCCAGATCTAAGCTTTTTTTCACTACAAATCGACTTAACCAAATGGAGTAATGTTCGGAATACCCTAACGCTAGTCAATGCACCTCAGCCCCCCCACGGGGGAGGTTTTCGGTTCCCCATGGGGACCAGGAAGCAACGCGATTGGAACTGTTATTGGAAGGAGGTCAATTGCTCCAGTATATAACCTTGGAGATGGAACGTTGATAAGTCTAAGATCTGCACTGCCCTGCACTCAGCAACCTGCACCCTTCCAAGTCGATTCAACCCCGCCATCGTCCACCAACATGGGCAAAGAGACCCTCGACGCATCCATCTCGCACGCCGAGAGCCACGATGTCGAGGCTATAGCAGCAAAGAGTGTCGGCCACGGCACAGCTGAACAGGCGCGTCTTGGTGCCGAAGCCGAACACAACCTCCCGCCCTTCCAAGCAGTACGAAAATACCCCTGGACCGTGTTTTGGTGTCTTGTCGTGTCTATGTGTGTCATCATGGAAGGCTACGACACTAACCTCCTCTCCAACTTCTACGCGTATCCTACTTTTGCTCAGAAATACGGAGAGTGGAATGAAGAGACAAAAAACTATCAGCTTTCGGCTCCCTGGCAGGCTGGTCTCGGCAACGCGGCTGGAATTGGTGCCTTCTTTGGAACACTTCTCAACGGACACCTCGTCACCAAGTTTGGACACATCAGAGTGTTGATCGCCTCATTAATCGCCCTCAGCTGCTTCATCTTCATTGTCTTCTTCGCACCCGACAACAAAGTCCTCCTCGTCGGCCAAGTCCTCTGTGGTCTTCCCTGGGGCGTCTTTGCCACCACCGCGCCTGCGTACGCCTCCGAAGTCCTCCCCATGTCGCTCCGAGTTTATATGACCAGTTGGACAAACATGTGCTTTATCATCGGACAGCTCATCTCGGCGGGAGTCATGTCTGGTCTGGTCAACACACCGGCACCTTGGGCTTACCGTATCCCCTTTGCCATTCAGTGGTTCTGGCCTGTTATTTTGGTTCCCGTTCTGTGCTTTGCTCCCGACACTCCTTGGCATCTTGTTCGAACCGGACGACTCGATGATGCGCTTACGAACCTCACCAGACTTCGACCGGCAGCGACTGACGAAGAACTCCGAGATGCTCTTGGCCTGATCATCTACACCAACAACCTCGAGAAGCAACTCTCTGTTGGCACATCATACTGGGACTGTTTCAAGGGCTTTGAGCTGCGACGAACCGAGATTGCGGTAGTTGTATTTGCTGGTCAGATCTTCTCCGGTCTGTACTTTGCCTACAACTCCACCTATTTCTTTCAACAAATCGGCCTCGACTCGACAACAACCTACCATCTCAATGTTGGCGGAAACGGTATGGCACTATTTGCGACATTGGTGTCATGGTTCTGCGTCATGCCTTATGTTGGAAGACGTACAGCCTACCTGTGGGGTATGTGTGCTATGGCTGCTGTCTTGTTTGTCATCGGAGTTCTCAACACACGCACCGACAATGATAAAATTGCCATGACTCAGGCAGTCTTAACCCTGGTTTGGACATTCATCTTCCAGCTCTCCGCTGGTCAGCTTGGTTGGGCCCTCCCTGCAGAGATAGGCTCTACAAGACTCCGTCAGAAGACAATCTGCTTGGCTCGCAACGGATATGCCATCATTGGAATTGTCGCCGGTGTCCTTCAACCTTACTTCATGAACCCAACCAAGTGGAACCTCAAGGGATATACCGGTTTTATCTGGGGTAGCACAGCCTTCTTGGTCTTTATCTGGGGATACTTCCGTCTCCCTGAGACCCGAAACCGAACCTTTGAGGAGCTCGATATGCTCTTTGCCAAGGGTGTGTCTGCGAGGAAGTTCGGCTCTTACAAGATCGACTCGTTTAATGAAGCGGAGAGCACTGTTAGAGATACAGAAAAGTCTTAGTGTTGTGGAAGGCAGTTGATGTTGAGGTATGGCCTCGGGTTACCTTGGCTATCATCAGCTTTGAGAAAAGGTAGAGATAACTTTGAATATTCAGATTTGAATTGAAAGCTCTGTTGAAAAATTGTTAAACTTTGAGGCCATTATTTTGTGAAGGACAAAATAGCCATTATATCTCATTCAAGTGCAAAACCATCTCTAAGAGGGATCAATCGACTACCTATGCCAGTCAATCCATCGTTACACAGTATCACTTTCTGGAAGATTGCTTTCCCCAATAGTGATTCTCGGCCCTTTGAAGTTCTTCCTTCCATCCACTATCCATTGAATGGCAGAGATTACAACTATGACCCCAAATGCAACTACACAGTAGTTCATGGTAGTGCCATCGACTGGTAATGCAGGGGGAAATAAGAAGAGGACAGTGGTGATAATAGTGTAGACCAGTCCAATAATATTCGTCGTCCACCCAAGCCAACTGGGTAATTTGAACGCCCCTTCGGGTAATTGGGTTCGTCCGCGTGCAAGGTGTAGAGCAATAGGTATACCATAGCTTAGACCTAGAGCCACAACAGACGACGCCACAATAGCGTTGAAGGCAACCGTCGAGCCAAGATAGATACAGCCAAATACAACCACAATGGCGACATTTAAATAAAGTGCATTCATCGGAACTCCAAGCTTGGGATGGACCTTCCACCAGAGATGAGAAGCAGGAAGGCCACCGTCTCTTGCGAACGCAAACATCATGCGAGAAGAAGTCGTCATGACAGCGATGGCAGCAAACACCAAACATAGAAGAGGAAACATCAACAGACAGATGGCACCAACTTTGCTGTTGGTAGCCAGGTAAAAGATCTCAAGTAAAGGCCCAGCGGTAGATCCAATGATGGTGTCGGCGTTCTTGATGCCGCCAGACACAAACAGAACCACAATTAGGAACAGAAACCCTGTCGAGATGCCGATGTATTGACAGTAAAGCATGATCTTGGGTCCTTCTGTTGCTGCATTTGGGATCTCCTCAATCATATGCGCCACAGCATCGAACCCCGTGAGACCAAGCCCTCCCTGCAGGAGACCAAGCAGCCAAGCAATGCCATCTGGCCAACCCGTAGTGTTGATGAAAGTAGCAAACACATAGTCCGCCGTAGCATAGTCGGGTGCGGCGCATGCAAGCACAGTGATAGAAATGATGAAAAAACCCGCAATACTCCAGACGAGTGCAAGGCCGTTTATACGAGGCAGAAGCGAATGGAGGAAGGCGTTGGTGGCAAAGGCGATGAAAGTTATTCCGAGGTAGATGAGGAATTGATGCCATCTTTGGAACTCGTAGTTGGGATTTTGAAGCGAAATGATGTTGATGATGAGGGTGCTAGATAACGAACAGTTTGTCGCAACCAGGCATGCCCATCCGCTGAGATTGATCCAGCCAGTAATCCAAGACAGAGGGATCTTGAGCGACTGGGGTGCAATAGTTGCAACCCAATGATACTGTCCTCCAGACGTCGGTTGAGCAGATAGAAACTCAGCGAGACTCGCAGCAAGCGACAAGTTGCAAATCCCAGCTGTAACAAGTCCCCAGATGACAGCTACAGGGCCTCCTGAGGGAAGGGCGAGGGAGAGAGATGCTGCCAGTGCAGTCCACGAGTTCAGGATAGCAAACGCCAAACCCAGCATAGTCCAGCGACTGAAGTTGCGCTTGAAGGACTGGGAATGACCCAGTTGAGCGAGTTGGTAGTCATCGATGTTGGTGGTTTCTTTGATACTCATGGCGTTGGAATCATTGGAGCCTGATAGAGAGATGTGATGGAAAGGTAATGCGGACTGCTGGGGAGCATCTTATAATCATATCCATAATCGAGGTTAACGTTACGGTCTAGCCATTGCAGTATCAGCGCTAACAACTACTAACTTGTTGTAATCGCGGGGAAGAAACGGCCCAATTTCATTCGACAAATGCTATCGGCGCCCTCCGACTATGGTGTTTTGTGACGGGCAGGGTGTCCACCGTTATCTTTTGTCGTGCGGAGAACCTTGTTAAATCGAACGCTTATCAGCACTATTGGAGATAAACACCTAAAATGTCTACACTTCATTCGTCAGAACTCGAACAGTGTGCCTCGGTATTATGTAGAGAAAAAGTTGCTAGTCAACTGCTTAAAGCGGTAAGAAATGTGACCAAGCTGGATCCTTCGGAACTAAAAGCCAATGTCATTTCGAATTAATTACACACCGATACTCAAACCCTATGGCAGTCCAGTACACAATCTCATTTCGGTTTGCATGTGAATACGGCCAACTTTGAGTATTCATCACCATATTCGAGCGCCGCAAGATGATACCTAAACTATTGCAATCTTGCCTGTCCTGCATCACTCAATTGTTGATGGGAAAGGTGCTTTCAGTGACAGAGCCAGATCCCGTATCAATCACAACCTGAACACCAGGCAGCGCCTTGGCCTGGTTGTGAGACCATTGCTGGGCACCTATAAAAGTAGTCAGCTCATACCATTCCAATGCCAACAACAGGTTCGACTTACCGTTTGGTCCCTGTGCTCCAATAGTGCATTTCTCCCCCTTATCGAGTGCCTCAAAATACTTGTAAGTGACAACATTGGGTCGTGCCTCTTCGAGAATCACGAGGAAGTGGTAGTATTGAGTACTGTCTCCATAGCGAGAGACATACCACCCCACACAGAGGGACCGAGAGGGTGCTTGGCCAGTGATCTCGTAGTAGATACCTTGGGGAGTGCCTTGGTAGATGTACAAATCGCACCAAAAGGGGAGCAGCGTGTAGGCGGGGAGACTGGCGTTTCGATATGGGAGAGGTTGGTAATTGTATGATCCATCACCTGTGTCGAGGCTGAGGAGACCATTGATGGACACAAAGATATTGGTAGATGAGTGATCGTAGAGGGTGACGGGAAATGAGCTGACAATGGGGTAGAAAGTGTCATCGAAGTTATCAGAGGCACCACCCAAGCTACCCACGATGGGTATAGGGTTCGAGAGAGTCTATAAATAAATCAGCACACTTGGACGGTTCTGTAGGCGTTGGGTATGTAACCTACCACTGTGTTGGGAAGCTTGGGCTTGTTTGCCTCTTCAAGCTGGAGCTTCACGCGCGCGAGCTCAGCTTCTGCCGCCTGCTTAGCCTCAGCCTCAGCCTGCAGCCGTCTCTGGACATCAGCATCATGCGCGTTAGCGGCATCGACTGTGGACTGCAAGTCTCGAATGGACTCTTCAGAGAGTCGCTTTGCCTCGTTGGCTGCCTCAAGTCGCTGGTGGTCTTCAAGATCGTGTGCACTGAGCTGGTCAATCTTGTCCTGGAGTGCCTTTTGTGTGTCTTGGGTGGACTTTTGAAGATCGTCGAGCAACTTGAGCTTCTGATCTCTTTCTTCTTGGGCGCCGGCTAAGCTGGCTTCAAGGGTGGTAATGGTGCTAGTCTTCTGAGCAATGGTCTGATTGGCGTCTGATAGGTTGCTGTTGGCTTGGCTGAGAGACTCGGTGAGGGTTGCCACCTCTTGCTCCTTGGAGGATAGTTGAGCTCTGGTGCTATCAAGGCTTGTGGAAAGATCAGTGTTAGTTCTGTTGGCCACTGCAAGTTGGTCAGTAAGGGCAGCAATTTGCGCCTCCTTGGCTGCGCAGTTATTCTTGCAGGTCTCCATTGCCTCCTGAGCAACGTTGAGATCATGCTGGGTCGAAGTAAGCTGCTGACTCTTTGCGTCTAGCTCCGCCTGCAAAGCCGCCTTCTGCTGGAGAGCCTTTTGGAGCGAATCATGGGCTGTATCAAGGGCTGCATGATCCTCTCTATCATGCTCAGCCTCACGCTGCCATTTCTCGTGCTCTTCAAGAAGTGTCTTGTCAAGCTTGCTCTTTAGGCGACCCTCAGCTGTCTTGGATTTTCGCAGAGCCCTTTCGACGCTCTGGAGCCTGTTGGCAAAATCCCTCTCTGCCTTGAGTGCCGAAGCCCGGCTGTTGGCTAACCTTTGCTCAAGTTCATGCTTTGTCTTCTCCTGGCCTGCCACAGCTGACTCAAGCTCCTGAACAACATGAGACTGGTTATGAAGCTGTTGTCGGAGAAGGGTCATTTCGATAGCATCGTTTCCAATGGTATCAATGGCAGCATGAAGTCGATCCTTCAAAGCTTCATAGTCCTGCTATTGGGTTACTAAAAGGTTCTTTGTCTCTGCATGGGTGGAATTAGAAAGCTGCTTACCTCGGTGATGTGGCTGGCGCGATCAATGAAGGCAGACGCCCAGGCCAAATTCTCAGCAATGTTGTCAGCAAAGGGCAGGGGCTTCGTGATGCGTTTGATGGCAGGCTCTTCGGTTGGGAGGGTGCATTCAAAAGCGATATTCTCGACCGTGGCCTGGGCTGGAGGGATATCGGTCCTGCTAGGTCAGTCGCAGGTTCGGAGAAAGAAGTGTGCTATACATACTGACACTGACACAACATGGTCTTGTTCTTGCGGTGGTGAACCATATTGGATAAGCTTCTGAGCTGAGAAGGTCTGATATAGTGTAATGAAATGTTTCTGGCAGAGGATAGTGACTTGGAATGTTTGATATGAATTCAGCCAAGAACAATCTCATGAAAGCGCAGTCATCTCATATTTATAGACTTGCGTAGATTAGGTCCCGAACCATCTCATTATCATCCCCAAACAACCATCTAAGCAATAACCTATCTTTTCAACCGGCATTTGCGGTCTTAGCGAATGCCGTTGTTGGTTCATG
Organism: Fusarium torulosum; assembly: GCA_900312805.1. NCBI lineage: Eukaryota > Fungi > Ascomycota > Sordariomycetes > Hypocreales > Nectriaceae > Fusarium > Fusarium torulosum. The sequence goes on from ONZP01000433.1 coordinate 23,184, forward strand.
GTAAATCGTCAGCTGTGGCTGCCGGAGAGCCAGGGTCTATGCGGGCTTTCATTGAAGACTTGTCGAGTATTGGCAAACTCAGCTCTTTGGCGTGACGCCAGAATGGCATGAGTTTGCAATGGGGGCTTTGCATCACATGCCTCTGGGTGAGCAGATTCGTAGTGCGATGGAGGGATTGGGCTCGGTGTAAGCAGCACTGATGCAACCTCGCATGGCTGGGCGCTGCTGACGGATCAATAGACCCATTTCATGCAGAGCTCAGCTTCACACAACATGGCGATCTTACCCATTTAAGTCCGAAGACGCATGGGCCGCCTGCAGGGTCTTTACTGCACTGCACTTTGCTATTGGCTTACGGTAACGCGTGCTTACGCGCAACCATTTGGTGCCAATAGTAAGCTCTATTGCCTCGTATGGTGAGGCGGGACATCCGTTAGCCCAAAGTATTGATGTTGATCTGCTCTACCCAGCTCGTTGTATTGATATACTGTCTAGTAAATGCCGGTAAAGTCTAATTGTTCCAACTGCCAACGGTCGAAAAAGTCAAAGCCGGTAAAATCCCCAGGAGTGAATGGATGCTCAGTATGATAGTCCTGTACTGTATCCAAATTTGAATATGTAGAGGGAAGAATATGTTCGTCATGCAGGGTATGATCATTAGAAGCTGAAGGCACTTGGTTGGTCCGGTCATTATCATTGGACAATGGTAGAAGGTTGTTCTTTGACAGTACCATTTCAAACACAGGAAGAGCTCGCTTTACAGCTGGGTTATCCTCTACCTGGACAAGAGCGAGCATGGTATGCTGAATAGATATGCGCGCCATTGAGCGGATTAAGGTTGACCCTGAAGCGTCCAGAGCGGATTCAATATGAAGTGCGAGGAGGGCAGTGATGGTGGTAATGCTGTTAGACGGTAGTTAGATAGACTATAAAAACAGCATAAGGCCTGGTAAACACGTACAAAGTGGTTGGCATTTCTCGAATCGTGTTGTCGACTAAAACCCGCTTGACGATGGTATCAAGCTCTAACAGGGCAGATCGGAATCGCTGCTGCGCCCATTCATGAACGTTAGTATCGCGAACCTTCCATCGCCCACGACACAGCAGACGAAACATAATGCATTCGAATCTGTAACTCGTAGTAAGGGCCTCAAGGAGAAATATGTCGCCTTTTTGGAAGGAATCGGCAGCCTGCATCCTTTCTGGGAGGGACCTCCGCCAGGCATCAAGCGGCTGTATCAATGTGCGAAGGTCTTTGGCAGATTCACTGGTGATGAGTGATACAAGGGTTGTGACTCATTACGTCTTAGCTGAAACAGTTGTGAAGATGGACTATTAATGCTTACATATTTGGGCCAACTCGCAGTGTGCGATGAGGGAAACCTTCTGATGATGAGTTGTTGGAGATAATAAGTCGGTGGTTTGTTGGTCGTCTTCTGATTCCCAATCATCCTCCGTAAGTGGACTGATCTGAGGTGCATTCGCAAGTAGTCGCAAGTTCTGAGTATTAACAAAGAAGTGGAAAATATCTCTATTCTTAAAGATATCATTAGGTGTCCTTATAAATAAATATTTCAACATACATGGAGTATCCACCAGATTCGACGATACAGCTTTTGAGACGCATGATTTCGAAGACATCTGTGAGATATCAGTGGTGAGCGGGCAACCATTCCATTTGTCTTACGCGTTGTGTATGCCTAGCTTAGAGGCACGACGAACCGAGTTATGGAACCAATACTGGAAGTCTCTATCAGATGGATGATCCAGTATAATGGCCCCCAGAATCATGGATCCTTGCAACATGGAGAGTGAACCGCCTTGGCACTGAAAGTCGTGAAAGAGCTTTGCCTTGGAAAAGAAGGATGTATGTGCTGTCGATCGATCAGGGTATCCGCATCCTAGTATTACTTCCATGGAGACATAGAGACTTGCGGCGGTTGAAAGGGCGTGGAGTAAGAATAAGCAACAGCTTCCGGACTTGTAACTCTGGATGAACTGTTTTCTGTTGAAGACTGGGGCGAAAGGATGGACATGGTCAAAGTATGCCTTCACCATGGCGTCCCTGTAGTGGTATTAGCCACTTATGAATAGTGATACGGAAATAAACTCACATGTATTGTTCAGGAGGAAGCTCAAACACCTTTTTCTTAGCCAGATACTCGTTATCAATGTCATCTAGCTGCAGTGGCGGATTCCAACGGCGTACTTGAGTATCGAAGTTATTAACGTCCTCGCTGGCTGGATTGGCCTCACTCGTATGACTATGACTGGCTGCACCGTCGTGAACTGTGTCTTGGAGGATGTTCAAGTAGAGGAGGTCCGGCTGAGATCGGCCCGGTGGGTGGTGGTCTTGCGAGATGGCACCGTCGTGTTGAACAGAATCTTCCGAATGGCTCGCATGAATAGACTCGTCTGATCGATTAGAGTGCGTGCTCCCTGTCGTGTGCTTCGATGTTTCTGACGTGTATTGCAGCGTGAGGGGCTGAGGAGCGTTACGTTATTAGCGATAAAGAGATTGCATCAGGAAGCATAGAATAACAATAGGGTCGTGTGAAATAACGGTCCATAGAACTAGCGGGAAGACTGACAGATGGGAGGGAAACATCATTGAGCTTTATGGTTTTTTGTGATCGGGTCGCTTTCGAGTTCCGCCCTTTTCTAAATATATTATGAGCGAACAAATTCTGGATGAAAAATAGATGTGAGTAAGAACAAACACAGTACGACGCTTCCGTGGCGCCAAAGCGCATTCTTGTATGCATTCCCTGCTGACACAGCTACTACAGGGCAGCCCAACGACAGCAGCATTGCACTTGACCTTGCGGGCTCGACAGGGCGCGCAAGCTTTGCTGATCTTTGGTGAAGAGGACATCAGAGACAGGAGAGGACGATTTCCTTTTCGCTCTGGGCGCGCACGTAAATTTGGGGCGTTGTCGGAAAAAGCTTGGTTGGCACTTCGGGGTTTAATTGAAATCGTTGATGACAATTGCCGCGGGGTTTTGGGTTCGGGGTTTTGGAGGTCGGGGATAAAATGGACATTGTCCGAGACCAAGCTCAGATTGGTAATCCACCATCTCAAGCCATAATCGGAGCTTCAATCAACCAGGTTCAATACATCGAGTTATATTCCCGGCTGAAACTCCGCGGAAAGCATTAAGCAATTAAACTGAAATGTGGACCATTTCGCATGTTAATATTTTTCCTATAAGAGCTGGCCGTCGTAGAATACCCCTCAGTCTCTCCAATGCGATATTCAAAGCAAAGCAAAGCAACCATCATGGCCATAGATAATTTATCGAGTTCTTCGTCATTCTATAACGCCGCCGCGAATGTCACCAATACCAATGACCCCAGCCTCGAGCCAAAATCAGCAAACAACACCATGTCTCAACGTCTGTCTCAAAAGTCAAAACAAAAGAATGCCTTTACTAGAACGCTTCTAGACCAGACATACCCAGGCAATGGCTCAAAAGAGTCCCCATATCTTATCAACTTCATATCGAATGATCCTCACAATGCCATGTTGCTCCCAACATGGAAGAAGTGGGCGTTCACTTGCCTTCAAGCCTTCGCAACTCTAGCCACAACATTTGCCAGTTCAGCATATTCCGGAGGCATTGAGCAAGTAGTCCGCTCCTTTGACATCTCTCAAGAAGTAGCCACGCTTGGTATATCCCTCTACGTACTAGGCTTTGCATGCGGACCTCTTATCTGGGGTCCGCTTTCAGAGCTTTATGGAAGGCGGAAGATCTTCTTCTTCACCTTCATGGCTACCACTGCCTTCAGTGCTGGAGCGGCTGGGGCGGGTTCATTTCCAGCTTTGCTGACCCTCCGGTTTCTTACTGGCTGTATCGGATCTGCGCCTTTCTCCAACGCACCAGCTGTTATTGCTGACATGTTTGATAAGTCCGAACGAGGGATGGCTATGTGCATGTTCTCAGGGGCGCCGTTCCTAGGGCCTGCTATCGGTATGCCAATGTCTAAACAGCGATCACTCAATAAATGTACGACTAACGATGCCCAGGTCCCATAGCAGGTGGTTTTCTTAGCCAGGCCGGAGGCTGGCGATGGCTGCACGGACTTTTGGCTGCATTCACAGGTCTCACCTGGATCACGACGACCATATTCGTCCCGGAGACTTATGCTCCATACATCCTCCGAAAGCGCGCCCAGAAGCTTTCGGAATTCACAGGAGACACATACATCTCTACTCTAGACGCCAACAAACCGCCAGCCACGGCTGCCCAAAAGCTCAGGGTCGCTCTTACTAGACCGTGGCTTCTTCTGTTCAAAGAGCCTATCGTCTTAATCACATCAATCTATATATCAATCATATATGGAACCATGTATATGTGTTTTGCGGCCTTCCCCATTGTCTTCCAGAAGAAAAGGGGATGGGATCAAGGTATAGGTGGCCTGGCATTTACCGGGATTGTTATAGGAGTTATCCTTTCTATTGCCAGCTTTGTTTTTGAAGATAAACGATATGCACGTGCAGCTCAGAAGAGGGATGGTCCAATGGAGCCAGAAGATAGATTACCGCCAGCCATGGTGGGCTCTATCTTGATCCCACTTGGTCTTTTTTGGTTTGCTTGGACGACCTTCCCCAGTGTTCACTGGATCGTCCCCATTATCGGTACTGTATTCTTTGCATGGGGTCTTGTACTAGTCTTCATGGCACTCCTGAACTACCTGGTAGACTCATGTAAGCTTCAACTGAATCGCCACACTCTGTCCTTCGCTAACCAAGTTAGATGTTATTTTCGCCGCGTCCGTTATGGCTGCAAACTCAGCCCTTCGATCCTTATTCGGTGCTGCCTTTCCACTGTTTACAAGGCAGATGTATGATAGTCTTGGAGTCCAGTGGGCTAGCTCTTTACCAGCTTTCCTCGCTTTAGCCTGTGTCCCTTTTCCTTTTTTGTTCTTCAGATATGGTTCTCAAATACGGATGAAGTGTAAATATGCAGCTGAAGCGGCTGCTGTCCTTGAAGGTATTCGAGACCGAGACTTCACTGACACTACGGATGACACCATGGTCGAGGATGAAGGAATTTGCAGGGCTTAGACACATACTAATAAGATGTTATATTCCTAACTTATTAGATTCGCAGAACATTGCATGGGTGCAATTAATACGTAGTTAAGTATTATGCCTTGTTTATTTCAATTTGTGCCAAGTAGGGATAATCCAAATGCCTGAAACATGTAAAGACTGTCGAAAGGGAAAAATACATAACGTCTTGCCTTGGAATTTAGACTTTGATCTGTTTTAGATTGCATCATTGGTATCAACGATGTCTTCCACGCTACCCATCTCGTCCAAATGGGCAGACGCAGCTTTCTCAGACTAACTTTAGGACTTTGGACTTAAGACCTTCAGTTTGATACTAAGTTCGTCAACCCTCTAAACCAGCAACAGTCAGTATCCCGGTGGACGATCAGGACGAAGACACTTACCTGAGTAATCAACTGTTCAGCCCCCCTGCAGAGGTGGTTCTCTTGATCCTCGATTTCAAGAAGGCTTTTCTCATAGGTTTCATCAGATGAATCGACAAAACACAGCCCACCTAACCAAGAGATCCCAGGAAGAATGAACTTGTCTGAAATCTCATTGTAAAGCCCTGCTGCCTTGGCTGCAATGCGGAATCTGTCTCTCATGGACAAAGCGTCCGTAAGGTATGCCTGTTTACTACTGTAAGGTTCCAAACTCAGTTGAAGGGAACGCAATGGCATACCTTCTTCAGATTCGCTTGGTTATTTAATTCATCCAGGCCCTCAGCTGTGAGACTTTTCATTAAGACTCGGTCTTCACCGTCTTTGACAACAGCTATGATTTTCTGAATGCCGATCAAGAATTCCATAAAATTTTCGATCTGTTGTTGCATCGTGTTAAGGTCGATGAGGGTTGTCTTTAAAAGGTCCAAGACCTCACACTGTTGAAGTTAGGCCAGACTTTACAGGAATGGAGAGGTCTTGATGCTTTGTACACACCAGTGATTTAAATTCACCTTGCATGAACTCCAATTTACTGTTGAGCTCATCTATTCGAGCTTCAAGGTCCGTAATATTCGATTCAATTGACCAGATTCCGATAGCTGAAAATACCGGCATTGACATCGCCAAGGTCGCCAACACTGATGCAAAGAAAGTACTAAGACTAGGCGTCGCGGCTGGGAATCGGTCATGTCAGCCTGAAGTGATAATCTCACCTCCAGTGACTTACTTTCGGGGCTGTTGAGCATTCTGGTGTATTGCCACACGGTGCTGTCATAGCGGTCTTGAAGTTCTCTTAGCAGGGTCCTTCGATCATGAAGTTTCCTCTCCTGGGTTTCCATCTCAGATGAACAACTCTCAAGTTCTCGGGCATCCTTTTTCTGTTGAGAAATGTTGATAGCTAATATCGTTTAGTGAATCTGTGTGGATTTTGAGTAGGGCATAACCTTACACGTCTTTTCCTTTAGGGCTTGAACCAAATTCTCCGTCGTAGTCTTCCATTGAGCAAAGTCGTTCTTGACTTGGGAGGTAGCCTCAACGGATTCATTGATCTTGTTCAATCCAGAAGCTATGAAAGATTGTAGCCTCTTATCTCGAACTGTGGACTGCTTCATGTCAATGTGGTCTAGCGTAGACTCAATCTGGCAGCAGGCATTAGCTTGTTAAGCCATTTGATAAAGCATGATTCCTTACAATGCCCCCAGGCTTTGACATGTCGCGAGCCAGGCGTCCCACAGTTTCCATTCTTTCAGCCGTCGATCTGAAAGTATCCTGACCCATCTGGGTGCAGTGGCCGATGTTCGCGAATAGTGAGTCATATCTGAACGTACGTCAATATCGTCTCTGTTGGCCCGGTTCAATATAGGTGACGTACTTCAGATCATAGCCAGAGATATCCAGACTTATGAGTGAGGACCGGGACACCAGCAGTTTGCAACGGGCCATTATGATGATGCATTGAGGTGCTTGTTGTATCTGCTCGCCCCAAATGTTTGGTTTATTCTGATGAATCAGCTCATCATATGGAGAAACAAGCTGTGAGTCCCCCATGCTTGGTTGTGATGAGGGACGAAGAAACAATGGTTCGAAGTTGCAATATTTGCAATTACAGAAGAGCATTGCTGTGGTATAAATAGATGTCGGAATTCGAAGGGTATCTCGTCTTTTCTATGTATATCCAGCTTAACAGGTTGCATCAAAATGTGGGTATGGGTGCATATAGTGCGTCAGAGGGCGACAAGTGATTTTTGATCGAGGTTACAACACATGCATTAAAATAAGGCCATCAAGTTGGTACTAACGCCCAACCAGTGTGATCCGATGTTGCTATTTGCTACGATTTCTCCAATCCTAAAACATAATGCGGGGGTTTATTACTGAAGTACTCAACATTTACCATAGGAGCCTATCGTCAAGTGGCTATCAACGCCACGCAAAGCATGGAAAAATAAACAAACCAATGGAAAGAAGCCATGTATCTTACTCTGAGAGAACTGCCATCAGCATCGTATAGCTACTTAACGTCTCTTTGAAAATGTGGGCGTAAGATGCAAGGAAATTTAAAACATCCAATAGTCCCTGATTGCCTTCCCCTATCCCCAAATTCCACCGTTGGTCGAGCTCGACCTTCCACCTCTTGTCGCGAATTATGGACACTACCAACGCGCAACTTAACCCACCTAGAATGTGTACACCGAGCCCCACGTCGTTGGTCCCTAAGAAAACTGTACAGGGTCCAACTGCCGAAGAATGGGAAGCAATGAAGGAGAACATCTATCAGCTTTACATCATCCAAGGTCAGCCATTAAACACGTTGGTACCAGAAATGAAAGACAAACATGGGTTTAACGCAACGTAAGAATAAACCGGGACGTGACAAGCTTCAATTACTAACTTGACACAGACCTAAGATGTACTCGACACATTTCAAGAAGTGGAGCCCTCAGTTCAACAAAAACAAAAAGGCAGGTAATGGCCAGGAAGCAACATCAAGAATCAAAATACCCCGGACACGAGTCAGGCGTCATGCAAATCGCCAAAAGAATAAATCAGAGTTCAAATTTTGTGACATTCGACCCCGTCTATCTTCGAGTGTCCGCTTATCCGAGGGACATACGGAGCAACGCGCAGTTATGAACTTTGCAGAAGTCTATGTTTATGGTCTTTTCGATACCTTCAACTTCTCATCGAATCTCTTCGACATAATTGTCCCTGCAGGAACTCCGGATCACTCAATGGATTGGCAGTTGATAGGTGATGAGTGTTTCGGAGCTGTAACTCTACTCGCCGAAGGGAAACATCTCGAAAGCCGTCAAACATTTGATATCCTATGTGAGAGATTGCAGAAGATTATAGGGAGTAACGACTGCGCGATGATAATCAAGCTTTGGCCAATCTGCATCCGACTTTACAAAACAGGTTTATCACTAGGAGACTTTTCCATGCTAAGGCGCTTTTTGCACTTCTTCCAAAGACTAGCGCTAGAAGCGTATCCTCAAAACCACCCAATTCCAAACTTATTCAAAGTCTTGCGTCAAACTCCAGCTAAAGAGCTTCTCAACATTCTCCAAACAGGTTACCTACGAACAATTCACTGCCTCGAAAATCGTCTAGGCTTCGGAAATGCTGTTGTGCTTTCAACCTGGTCCAACTACATGAAAAAATGCAACCATAATGCGTTACCTGCTGATGCCCTAACCTCGCGGTACCACTATGTTCTACAGGAGGCCGAAAGCTCATTTACACCAACCGCCACCCGGACAATTGAGATTCTGCATGGTTATACTTATGCCGCATACTATAACAATAACGACTCAGCTTTGACATGGGATCTTTCGTTGAAAATGGTGGATCTTGCTGAATCCTCTGAGCTTATGGGGGACCGACCAGAGTGGTGTTTGGCTACACAAGGCTATGCCATGGCTGCCAAACTCTTGTATGTTCTGTCAGAGGAGATGTGTCATAGAGAGGAATTACGATACTCAGATCTGCCATTGCCAG
>ONZP01000434.1:0-62278 GCA_900312805.1 Fusarium torulosum
GTTCTAGGCGGATTAACGTTGCCCCGCTCTTGACATCCCGCCTTTATCGGAACCCCGCCAATTTTTTTTTCTTTCCACTACAGGACGTTGGCGTACAAGCGTCAAGGCGTATCTTGCTTTGAACTCGCAATTTCAATCATCATGCACCACGTTCTGGTCGGCGAATCGTGCTACACGGCCTCTGAGGTTCAGAAGCTCGTGCAGCGCATCAACGATCAGAGCTCCGTTAAGGTTGTCAAGCTCACGGGTTCATGGCAATACTACGTTGACCTTGAGACTGAGGATGGTGCCGTTCTCGGCAGCATTAAGCAGATTCTCGAGGCTACTGAGCAACCTGCGAACGCCCCCTCGACCGATAGCAATGACAAATCCATCGATATTTATGTCAGCCCTCGAAATGTCTCTCCATGGAGCTCCAAGGCCACCAGTATCGCTCTGGTCTGCGGTCTCAAGACCGTTAGCCGCATCGAACGAGGTCGAGTCATCCACATCGAGTTCGAGGATACATACAAGGGAGAGGAGGATCTGGGATTCCGGGATATTCTCCATGATCGCATGACAGAACTCTTTAGCCTTTCGCCCCCAGTTCTCGACACCATGTTCGCCCATGGAACCCGAAACCCACTGGTTGTGGTTGATATCTTTTCAGACGAAAGAGGCCCGTTGGCCGCTCTCCAAGACCACAACAAGGAGGCTGGACTCGGTCTTGATCAGCCCAACATGGAGTACTTGGTTAAGCAGTACACTGCGCTTGGTCGATCTCCTGTATGACTCACATGTCCGACTTTGAAAATCAAATACTGATTTCAGTAGAACGACGTGGAGCTGTTCATGTTTGCTCAAGTCAACTCCGAACACTGCAGACATCATGTCTTCAATGCCTCATGGACAATTGATGGTGTTAGTCAGGATAACAGCCTATTCGGCATGATCAAGAACACCCACAAACTGAACCCCGAATACGTCATCAGTGCTTATTCTGATAACGCAGCTGTGTAAGTACTTTAACATACGCATAGCTCCAAGGTCAAATTATATGCTAATCACTTATAGTCTCTCCGGGGACGAGGGTAACTACTGGGCTCCGGACTATTCTACCGGAAGCTGGAAGCTCACTCGCGAGGTTGTTCAGCCTCTTATCAAGGTTGAAACTCACAATCATCCAACTGCCATCTCCCCTTTCCCCGGTGCTGCAACCGGAAGCGGTGGTGAGATTCGTGATGAAGGTGCTGTTGGCCGAGGTTCTTCTCCCAAAGCTGGACTTGCCGGTTTCTGGGTTTCTGATCTTTTGATTCCTGGTAGTAAGAGGCCTTGGGAGCTTGATATTGGACGTCCGTCTCACTACGCCTCTAGTCTCGATATCATGCTAGAGGCCCCTATTGGATCTGCCCGCTTCAACAACGAGTTCGGTCGCCCTGCCCTGACCGGAACGTTTAGGACACTTCTTACCAACGAGGCTGGATCTGACGCCCCTGAGTACCGAGGTTACCACAAGCCCATCATGATTGCTGGTGGTATTGGTAGCGTTCGACCCCAGCACGCTCTTAAGGAGGAGAGCCATGTTGAAGAGGGTGCCCATGTCATTGTGCTTGGTGGTCCCGCCATGCTGATCGGTCTCGGTGGTGGCGCTGCATCCTCCAATGCCGGTAGCGAGGCTACTGCAGATCTTGACTTTGACAGTGTCCAGCGAGGAAACCCCGAGATGGAAAGACGAGCCCAAATGGTCATCAACACCTGTGTCGCCCTTGGCTCAGAAAGCCCCATCGCATTCATCCACGATGTTGGCGCTGGTGGTCTTTCGAACGCTTTGCCCGAGCTTGTCAAGGACGCTGGTTTTGGTGGCAAGTTCGAGCTTCGACAAGTTGAAAGCGCTGACAACTCCATGTCTCCTCTCCAAATTTGGTGTAACGAGGCCCAGGAAAGATACGTACTCCTTGTCAACAGGGATGGACTCAACCGCTTCACAAGCATTTGCCGACGAGAACGATGCGGTTTCTCCGTTGTCGGAAACGCCGTTACCAAGGATGAGAGCGGTGTTTCTAAGCTTGTTCTGACTGATCGTGAGCCTACGACCCAGCCTCCCATCGATCCCATCAACCTTCCTATGGATGTTCTCTTCCCCCCTGGGCGGCGAATTTCCAAGGATGTCCAACGTGTTCAGAAGAACCTTCGTCCCTTTGACGCCGTCAAGAGCCTCACTGAGCAGTGTGGTAGTTCCGACATCGGCGATTTGGTCACCAAGGCTACTGAATTGGTTTTCAACCTTCCTTCAGTTGGATCCAAGAACTTCCTTATCACCATTGGTGACCGCAGCGTAGGTGGACTTTCTGTCCGAGACCAGCTTGTCGGGCCTTGGCAGACTCCTGTCGCAGATGTCGCCGTCACCCTCACTAGCTTCAGTCTCGATGACAAGAAACGTCGTGGTGAGGCAATGGCAATGGGTGAAAAGCCTAACCTTGCCCTCATTTCGGCTGCCGCCTCGGCTCGTATGGCTGTCGTGGAGAGTCTGATGAATCTTGGTGCCGCTGACATCAAGCCTGGTCCTGTTAATGGTGATCTTAAGCGTGTCAAGCTTTCTGCCAACTGGATGGCTGCTGTTGGTCACCCCGGCGAGGGTGCTGCGCTTTACGATGCGGTTGAGGCTATTGGTATGGAGCTCTGCCCTCAGCTCGGTGTTTCTATCCCTGTTGGTAAGGACTCTTTGTCCATGAAGGCCTCCTGGAAGGACAAAGAGACCTCTGAGTCTCAGACCGTCACTGCTCCTGTGTCGCTAGTCATCTCAGCCTTCAGCTTGGTTGAGGATGTCCGCAGCACCTGGACACCTCAGCTGCGCCGTGTCGAAGAGGTTGGCGAGTCTGTTCTTGTCTTTGTTGACCTTGCCCAGGGTTTCCGTGCTATGGGTGGTTCTGCTCTTGCTCAGACCCTCGGACAGATCGGAAACGAGGCTCCTGATGTTCGCGATGTCCAGATCATCCGTGACTTCTTCGATGCTCTATGGCAACTCCACCAAGAGAACATTGTCCTCGCCTACCACGATCGATCCGATGGTGGTCTCCTTACCACCGTTGCTGAGATGATGTTTGCTGGTCGATGCGGTGCTGACATCTCCCTCGATGACCTTGCCGAGTCTGAAGACAGGGTACTCGACGCCTTGTTCAACGAAGAGTTGGGTGCTGTCTTCCAGATCCGCCGTGGTGATGAGACCAAGTTTAAGAGGTGCTTTGCCACATGTGGTCCTCCTCATGGTCTTATTAGGACCATCGGTTACGTTCGCCCAACCAGCAAGCAGTCCCTTCTCGTCAAGTATCGATCAAAGACCATCGCCGATCTGGACCGTGTCAAGATCCAGCAATGGTGGACAAGCACTTCCTACGAGATGCAGAAGCTGCGAGACAACCCCGACTGTGCTCAGTCTGAGTATGATGCCATCAAGGACAGCAAAGACCCCGGTCTGCACTACAAGCTCAAGTTCGATGCTGCTGATGTCAGCCTCCCAGCCCTTACCAGCCTCAAAAGCCTTGTCTTCAAGCCCAGAGGTAAGATTTCTCGACTGTGAATGAAGAAGCGTGAGTGCTAACAGTGTACAGTTGCTATTCTCCGAGAGCAAGGTGTCAATGGCCACGCCGAAATGGCCTTCGCTTTCCGAGCCGCTGGCTTTGACGCTGTTGATGTTCACATGTCTGACATCCTCGATGGCTTCTCTTTGGACGGATTCCGAGGTCTTGCTGCTTGTGGTGGCTTTTCGTATGGGTAAGCAAAGCAGTGACTGATACGAGCATAGGCATCTGCCCGTGCTCACTCTTGAACCGCACTGGTACTAACTCGCGCAGTGATGTCCTCGGTGCCGGTAACGGCTGGGCTCAGTCCATCCTCATGCACGACGGTGCTCGTAAGACCTTTGAGGCTTTCTTCAAGCGTCTTGATACCTTCTCTTTCGGTGTCTGCAACGGTTGTCAGATGTTGACCCGACGTAAGTTTACGTTCCCATCCAATCATTCTTCATCTTAACTAACAACCAACAGTCAAGGAACTCATTCCCGGTGCCGAGCACTGGCCAACATTCGGTATGTTGTCTCTCTCCAGTTTACAACGATTAATGCTGACACTTCACAGTCGAGAACGCCAGCACGCAATTCGAAGGCCGATACTCTATGGTCACCATCGAGGACAAGTCTGAGAACTCTGTCTTCTTCAACGGCCTGAATGGATCCTCTCTCCCTATCGTTGTTTCTCACGGCGAAGGCCGAGCTGAGTTCTCTTCTTCCAACGACTTGCAGACCATCAATGACTCTGGTCTCATTCCGATCCGCTACGTAGACAACTACGGTTCCGTCACTGAAAGATACCCCTTCAACCCCAATGGCAGCCCCCAGGGTATTGCAGGTGTGAAGAGCAAGGATGGCCGTGTCGTCGCTATGATGCCTCACCCCGAGCGCACTATCATGGCTGATGTTGGCTCATGGAAGCCTGAGCGTCAACTGGCTGAGTGGGGTCAATTTGGTCCTTGGTTCCAGCTGTTCTTGAACGCGCGCAAGTGGGCTGCTTAAATTTATAAAAGAAAATTGCATTTCGGTGTTTAGGTCATGGGAATGTTCACAGGGACGGATGAATGGGTCATGAGGTTGGGAATGTAGAGGTTTTAGTCAAATTATAGAAATTGCACGAAATTACTAGCAATTGATCCTTCTGTGCTGAGAAATGAAGTCCTGTTGCTTTTGTATCTTCAGGGTCTTAGTTGGTGGTTGTAATTCCCCCAACACGAATCAGAAGACAGAGAGCAAATTTATTTAGGTCTGGGCATAAGTATAAATGTTCTCAGTGCTTTTAATTTGATTGCTGATCAAGGCTGGTTTTGGTGCCTTGCGCGCCATCAACCCCCGCCTCTTCCTAATATGGCAGTAGCACAAGTAGGCGGGCGAACCACTGGCGGCCAATAACGCTGGCGTCGTCTTTAACCAGGAAATTTTATCGTTTTCAACCTTCAACGTCTTTTCTGACGCTCAAATTCGACCTCAGCTTTATTTCAACCTCCTCCGAAAGACTCTCGCCCTCTCTAAGGCTTGCTCTAAATGATGTTTTCCAGGCCAAAACGTCGGGCGTCAACTCGCTGGGCGGGGGTTGAAAATGGCCAAGGTTAGCTTGGGAGGTCGCCTTTTTCAACCCTCCATCACCAATCATGATGGTCTTTTCGCAGCCTTGTTCGGTACAAAATACCATCGCAATGTGTTACCTACCAATGTGCAATCCCATTGTCTGGTCTCTTTATCTGGCCAACTACGCCTTGTCTCTCATTTCCCAATCCTTTGTTTGCTTTACACCTCAAACTTTCGTCACCAACCTGTGATCCCAAGCCCATCCATCTACAACTACAGCCATCATCCTCGTTCATCTCATTGCGGGGTGATACTCAGGCGCCTCCCATAACGCCGTAACGTCATTGGGAGGCTCAAAAGCCTGACCCAGGATCGTCATGGACGCATCGCCGAGCCAGGGCTTCGATAGTGAGAATAGCACCCAAACTCGTGAGAGTCTCGATAACATTGAACTCGGCAACCACGAGCTATGGAACGAGCTTGATCCCAGTCCCTGGCAACAAGCGGAAGATGAGCGCGACCAACTTCGCGGAAATGATGTGTCAGTCCAATACTGGCTCCAGAACCAGGGCAATTCTCAGCCAGCCCAGGGTACATTCATCAATTCTCAATCATTACATCAACGCAAACGTGAAACCAGTAGCCTTCTTGTCCATGTCGAGAATGTACTCGGAACCTATAGCAAGCCGTCGTCTGCTCAGGCAGCAAGGACATGCGACCCTACAGCCCTACGCCCTCGAAACCCTACCGCGTCCAACATCATCACTTCGATTGATGAACGTCGGTCACAAAAGCCAAGGCATACAGTTCAGTCTATAAAGTCATCAACTACGACCGATCGAAAGACAAGATACCCCGACAATGGCAATCATGATGAAGGAAGACCCCCTAGTAATTGGATCACTCAAGACCGGTCAAAGATCTCGGCGACACCATTTGGACCAGAATCACGCGGTGCTCTCAAGCAGTCAGTTGACCCGTCATTTCAGCAGACGGCTTGGTCTGTGGCAGGAACAAACACATCCTCTAGCTCAAAGAAACCGCCCAAACGCCAGAACAGCCGGTCAACAGGCGACGATACATCTAGGAAACATGCATTCTCAAAGCGAAACAGATCTGCAATCAATGACCTTTCTTGGCGTCGTACGTCGCCAACATCTTCCGGTTCAGTCCAAACAGACTTGGCCATTCCACCAAAGCCGGTAGTTGCAGGTACGCCAGCATTTCAACAAAGAACCCCAGACAGTGCAGTATTATCGGCATATAATGGCCCTAGCTCATCAGGTGCACGGCGAGACAGGCCATTGCATAATCAAACAAGCAAGTTGGTTTCACACGAAGATTTTGTGAATCGTTGCGAGACCTGCCCCTTCTGGCTACATGATCCAGACCAGTTCACGTCCAATGAGAGGCAAGCCTGCCTTGGCCGTAAGGAAGAGGTATCCCATATTATCACACATGTCTCCGACCATCATGGCCTTATTCGAGGAAGAGATCCAAGTAACTCTTCTCGCAAATATTTAGCAAGCTGCCATACTCATAATCCATCCATCAAAGCCAAAGGAAATTGTGTAAAGTGCAGCTCGTTGCACGATTGGAAAGACAAAGACTTTGCAGACTCGGAACATCATGGTGTTGCTCTTTGCTTGCGTTGCTGGTGCAAATTCGATAAGAAAGGAATGCAGACACATATGGCTGAGCCACTGTGTACCTACAACTCGGAGCAATTGAAGCAAAAGAAAGTATGTGTATTATATACTACGTTTTGTTCCGAGACCAAGTCACCTGGCGAACCTCCTAAGGATCTGGCCCCGCGGAAATCGATCTCTCGACCGGCTTCAAGCAGGTCCTATGGCTCTGATTCGAGACAGCAAGCTAGCAACCAACAAGCTCGGCGACCTAAACAAGGACCACATTCGCGAACTCTTCGTTCAACTTCTTCGCATGTCTCTCGTGGACAAGAAAAGAAACAGGTTCCGCAAACGCCCTCGATACCTTCATCAACTCAAGATCAGCCAGTTATGAGGAGACATGCACCCACCTCTCAACAGCTTCATAGGCCACATAACCAACAGGCAGTGGCTGGGAACCAGCCCATATGGCAGCAATCAAATACTCACCAACCGCATCGCAGTCCAATTGCAGTGTTGAGCATATATCAGGACACTCCGCCAGAGAATATTGTCGACATGGTGAAAACAGTGCAGAGAAACGGAAGTCAGGAGGCTCTTCATTCACCTCGTTTCCAATTTAATCGGCCAACCCATTTTGGAAGCATGATCAATCAAGGCGCCTCATCGGTCAACGGCTTCCAGCAGCAAGGACATTTGCAAACGCAAAGTATGTCGCTTCCGCCTGGTCAGTATCACAATTGGGAGCAACCGCCTCCACACGTTCCACAGACATCATTCCAACCTTACTCTCAAAACTTTGATCAAACTCGCCAACAGAGACAGAGTCATGGAAATGCACCTTTCCCTCAAGTTCTACAGCATGGGCTAGCACCACCTGGGCTCTTTCAACAGTCACCCAATCCATTCCTTATGCATGAGCCCCCTACAAACAATACCCAGCAACAGTCACTCACCCAACACGCGGTCACATTTGATACAAATGGGCGAATTTTCCAGGCCTGTCTCAATGCTGCAAATAGGCTCCAGCCTCAACATCAGCCTGAGCCTCAGCCTCAAACAATTTCGATGAGCGACCTAGATGTGACCATCTCCCAATCTGGTGGAATGTCACAAATTCAATCTAGTCCCTCTAGAGTTGCATCTACGGCGGGAGAATCCATGTGTCTTTTGAAGTCGCCTGATGTTGAAGAACCTCTGTGGTTGCCCACAGATTGGCCCGATGACTTTGAACAAAGGAAATGGCTGAACTCTATTGGGTCTCACCCTATGCTTCAGAAAGAAGAACCAGCGGGGGCTTCTCGGCCGCGCCCGCTTATGGATCAATTCCAAGATCTCAAACCTGACGGTCGTATACCAGCCATGCAGCAGGATTCTATCGAGGAAGAATCGGGCTATTATTCACTGGTTGATGATGCAGACTTTGTCAGCAATATGTTTACCGAAGCTCCCCTTGGATAAAATCTCATATTGTTTAAGGGATTGTCTTTCTTGATTATAAAGTATCATAAACAGGTCTTTAACATTTCCTTCAACACTATACCATTCTACACTCGCTGCACACACGTTTCTTTACTGGGCCAGGATAAAGGCGTTTCTCAGGTCATTTGTGGTTCTTTTTAATGTCGAAAAGGTTAGGGATGGATCGTTTATGGTGTTCTGATTATATGGTATGGCTCACGCTAGAAGTCCAAGATCAACTTTGTTTTCCCTCCAATTTTGTGTTCCTAGTCATCATATGCAACAACGGCCGCTCAAAAAGAGAAATTTGCTCAAATTATTTGCTCCAAAAGTCGTGGTCGAGATATTGCCCTCGTTGGTCTAGTCGCGTGTGTCGATCTCCAGATCCAATTGTACACCATTCGAGATACCATAGTCACCTAGTGTAATATGGTCCTTGAACGGTCTCTCGCTCTGTCGCTTCAGAATAATTTGTCCCGGATCACGACCGATGCGCGCAGCAACCATCATCTTCAACTGTCCCACGGTATCCGATTCTAAGCAAGGTACTGCAGCTTTTGTACCCAAACGGTCGTTGACGTTGACGATGATCATCTCCTCGCCTCCTTGGGGAGCAGGGGCCTTTGGCTTGTCCTCTTTCTTTTCCTTCCTCTCTCTTCTTTGATCTCTATCTCCATCTCTCTGTCGATCCCGACCACCGCGGCCCCTGTCGCGGCCACCATCGCGGTCGTCGCGGCGGTAGTTGCGATCCCTGCCATCATCGCGATCCCGATGTTGCTGCGGTGACCGTCTGCGAAAGTCACGGTTTCTGTCGTTATCCCGGCGCTCTCCCTTCCACTTGAAACCGCCTGAGCCTCTGGGCCTTCGCGCTGGTGATCTTGATCGGTCTCTGGGTCTGCGCGGGGGCGAATCTCTGCGGTCGCGATTGTTGTTGCGGTCGCGCGACCAGCTGCGGTCCCTACGCTGGCGACGCTCGGCGTTATCGCGAGGCGGATCGTCGCGACCTTTTCGGTCGTCTCTATCTCGAGGAGCAGGTGATTTTGAGCGAGCTCGGGGCTCTGTGGGTGGTGAGTCCGTCATGGCTATTGAATGGTATGAATGCGATAACTATTATTTTGTCGCAAAGAGCCCCAAGTTTCAGATCTGGGAAATTCCTGGTGTGTGCTGGAAGAGCGACGTATTCCCGGGTGTTTTTAGTTGTAGGAAGGGATGGCAGGCATAAAAAATTGATGGTTTTGGTAATGGACGAAGAAACTGTTTTGAAGAGGCTGGAGCTTGATCGCGACGTCAGCTTGTGGCGGAAGGTATTGAATGCCCCACTCTTAGGCAGGTCCCTGAGATTCCCTTAGATTTGTCTGTTGTTCATAACCTACCCTATCTTGATAGATAATATTTACGTCTCTAAGAAGATGAATAGTTTTAGAGTTAAATAATTGCACAGTTAATAGCTAAAGTCACTTCCACATTGGCTTTTCGTTATGGCATGGTCGTTTTTTGGTAGGTATAGGTCTGCAGCTTTAGGGTAGACGTATTGTCGTATTTGCATTTTCTTTAACAGTCAATGTTTAGTTAAACAATATTTGCATGAATACACCGTCCAAGCTCTTGGGGAAACCTTTACGGACTGGGAAGCCAATGTGTATTTGTTTAGAGGATTCTCACAAAGTTGCCTATCGATAGGATCGGCGTGACAGCTCAGTAAACAACGGCTAGGCTTCTCATATAATGACTGTCAAGTACTGCGTGGTAAGACAAGCTCTTGTTCATTTATTACTTCTGATCTGCAGACATTGCTCTGCTGACTTATAATTGACGAATGAGAATAAAGCGCCGGTAACATTATTTGGCCACTGTTAGAGTTCAAGCCACAGCGTAACAATTCATCATCACAACATGCAAAGTAACCTCGTATTGAATGGTAGAGATGTACTCCGTAGAGGCATGCCTTAGTTAAAGACTATTATCTCGGTGTGCATGAGATGCCAATAGGATAGCAAAGAGGTGATATCACTTAGATCTCTTTAGCATTGCTAGAACCTAATCGTTGACGATGAGTTTGCTGAGTAGACTCCTGTTGCTACGGAGAAAGCTTGACGTCTTGACGTCAACACAATGACTGTCACTTGAGGCCAGGTTCAGGTTCAGCATTACAGGGCTGAGCATGATATCACGACAAGGACCAGGGTGTCAGACGGCTTACAAGAAGTTTACGGAAAGCTGCCGCTTCTAGGAGACAGGCGACCCGCATTTTGCAGCAACAACGCGTTGACGCTAAATAAGGATTGGATGGAAAGCCTTTGCCTTTGTCTTTGCCTTTGCGTTGGCATTGCACAGCGTGGCCACGTTGGCTTGTGCAGTGCCTGACGAGAGTGATGATGAGAGCGATTGGGCGAGAGATAGAGAAGAACACAGCGGTGTGAGGATTCTGTTGACCGAAATAGAAGCATGATGACCAGATAATCAAGGCATTACCAAGTTAACATAAAAAGTTATGCTTGCACCGTAGAGTAAAGTGCGTGCTTACGGAGTAGAATGGCACGAGGCAATGACGAGCGCCCACGCGGGTTCACAACTTCACCCAAGCAAATCCGGGGCGGGTAGCCGATCAGCGCTGACATTCTACGTAAGTAAGGTAGGTAGGTACATAGTGGAGGTTTTTGTCCTTTGTCCTTTTTTACCGTCAATACCGCCGGAGCTTATTGTTCCATGTCCCTTCGACCAGGTTTTAGACGACCGTTGAGATTGACAAGGAAGAGAACAGACGGAAGGTTTCAGTTTGACGGAGATATACCAGAACATACAAAGTATAAAACAGAACGAAACCGAGAACATTGTTTTGGGAAACATACCAAACTACAGAGTACAATATTGAGTTACAGGTTAAAGTTATAGTGATAGTTATAGTGATAGTTATAGTGATATGTATCACTTGTTGTTGAATGTTGGGGGTTAATTACGGGACTCATTAAAAACTCTTCTCCCTACAGCAAGTACGTACGTACAGTAGCGCGCTCATCAGGCTCTTTCCGTGATCGACGCTGCACAGCAACACAATGTTCTTTTGTCTCCCTTGGCGCTTCCTGTTGTCTCTGTCGTGCTGGGGGGGGACCAATTAAGGTATCGCGCCAGGCACAAGCGACGCAGGAACCGCTTCCGAGAAAAGCGGGTGTGCCTGCCCTAGCCTGC
The DNA here is from genome assembly GCA_900312805.1 of Fusarium torulosum. Taxonomy (NCBI): domain Eukaryota; kingdom Fungi; phylum Ascomycota; class Sordariomycetes; order Hypocreales; family Nectriaceae; genus Fusarium; species Fusarium torulosum. Next base: position 11,372 of record ONZP01000434.1, read on the forward strand.
TCCTGCCTGCGTGCTAGCGTGCCTAGTACCTTTTTTTGTTGATGGCCAATAGCCGATGGACAGACGGTGAGGGAAATTATGCAAATTTTACTTTTTGCGCTCTTATGAAATGGGGGTTGATTGAGTCACGACTGGTAAAATGAGGGTCATTCACACAATGAGATTGGATAGTATTAATCCTTTTTGCCCGGTACTGAACACGCGCATGAATAGCGGCAGAACTTCTATTGCCCATGAGTAGTTTCCCCCCCTCCCTTCCATCCAGAGAACAAACTAATTAACTAATTGATCTGTTAATTCCCTCATCTCCTAGTCATTGAGTGGCACAAATGAGTGGGCTACCAACCATCCTGCACGATGATGGATGGTTTCTCATTGCCACCAGCCGAACAATGCAGAGTTTTTCTCTCTCTTTCTTTCTCGTAGTCAGACGAGACAAGACAAGGGTCTTTGATCCCCTGTGAAACCCTCATTGTAAGTCCAGAGTCTCAAATGCTGTCGCACAAAGAGACCAGGGATTGGGATAAAGGCTAAAGGATATGGACTATGGTCTAACAAGGCCAGACCCGAGTTTCAGCAACCAGATATTGACAGGCCCTGCCCGGACAAAACTACCTGAAGCTGTCAACAAGTGCGCTGTAATTTCCCTTGAGGAGCGTGACAGGCCAGCTGCAGGCTTGTTCAGGTCATAAGTACTTGAGATGCAACCAAGGAACAGGGGCAAGTCCGTGTCGTCTGTACCAGTTTAATGGGATTTGAGCCTGGGCTCGGGCCTAGTTCGCCCCTCCCACCCATCACCAAACGTCGCGCTGGTCTGGCGTCTGGAGACTGCACGCACCTTGCGCCTTGGTCTTGGCCTTGGCTAAGGACGAGGGTGTCTTAGTGGTGGGCTACGCCGTTCAAGCCTATCATGCATCAAGAAGCTGAGGTTACTACGCTGTGAGCCTGTGTGTCACTGTCTGTCTGTGTGTTGTTTGCTTTTCCCCTTCGTAGTATTTCACATGGGCCCTCCCCCCCCCGACTTGACAGGCCACCCTTCTACGCTTCGAAACAACTTCTTCTCGGTCCACAGACTTCGTTGGCAGAGTCTATCGCTCGTATATTTCTTCCGTTGAATACATATTCGCTTGTACTTCTCGCTGTCTGGATACATAGCATCTATCTGTTCTTACTTCCAACTCACTCACTCACTCACTCACTCACTCACTCACTCACTCACTCACTCACTTACACCAACGCTTTGCGCTCGCCTAAGAAGCACTCACTTACAACTTACACGCACCTTCACACAAACAACAAACCGAAACAATGCACTTCTCCAAGTTCATCCTGGCTGCTCTGCCTGCCCTCGCTCTCGCTGACCGAGACACCACCACTCAGACGTCTACCGCCGTTGTGACTAAGACCTACTACCTCTCTCAGGTCTACACCATCACCGCCACTGGTGAGAGCACCACTGCTGTTGAGACCTCGGTCAAGGTCACTTCCACCGCTGTCGTCGAGGAGAAGACTACCTTCTGGCCTGTTGCCCACAACAACACCACTCCTGCGTCCACTCCCAAGGCTACCACCTCTGCTGGTACCACTGGTGGCTCGTCTGAGCCCAGCGAGGTCCCTGGAAACGCCGGATCTGCCGTCTCTGTTGGCAAGTTCGCCATCGTCGGTGTTGCTGGTATGGTCGCCGCTGCTCTTCTGTAAGCGCCATGTCGGATGGAAAGAGATTCCTACACGGGAACCTCACGACCGTTGACTTGACTCGTCGACACAACTACATGTCATCCATTTCTTGCATATTCCCCTTTTATACCTCGGCCGCCAACGCGGCCTATTTCTTTATGATGGAACGCCACGATACCAACTACAGGACGACACTTGTTGCCTGTTTTACCCTTGATGAGTCTTGAGACTCTGCCTCCACGGATAGCTTGATTGCTTCCTTACGCTTCATCACACCCGCTCCTTTGACAAGCCATGCGGGTTTTCGACACTTGCTGTCTCCTTCATTCTCAACAGTATGCAGCCGGCGCATTGGCTACGCTGTGCATACTGATGGCTGGAGACATACCTTGCCCAACATATTTTACCCATTGTTATTCAATCAATCATCTCTTCACTTGACTCTGCTGCCGCATAGAGAGTCGAGACCAAAGAGACGGGGACGACGTCGGCGACGCGGAAACAATGCATATTCACTTCAGTAACTCTGCTTCTTTTGATGAGCCGGTTTTACTACACTTCTCTTTTGGCGATACCCCCTTTTTTACGACGGCGCAGGTGATCCGAGAGCTGGCTTTCTTTGGCCATGATCTTTGGAGGACGGTTTGCAGCTTGGAGTATGGCTTTGATTTGATTCGGAAGGGGTTGGAAACGATTTACATGAAAAAGGAGGATTGGTGAATTTTTTGAGTGTCCGGCAACGGACCAACGATGATGAGCCACGATCGATGGCTGGTAGATAGTATTAGAGCAATAGACTTTGTCACGCTCACGTGTTTTCGGACGTGAAGTCGAGTGAACGTGAGTGAACGTAAGTGATGAAGTGCCGGCGGTGACCTTTGAATTTGCCAGACCGTTCCTCGGCCGTTCCAGAGCACGGGATGGAACTTTACATCCGATGACTAAAAGGACCCTTAATATTATCGTTTAAATTGACAGAATGAACCCAGGAAAAGAGCCTTGCGTTCATACAAAAGAGCTTGCATTGCGGCATAGCTATGAGATAAAAAACCATAAAGACTGTTAGCCTAAGGATTTGGCCTCTTTATTGATATGACTTTTAATTATATCAGCCTCCTCCACGCTCATTGATATTGAAGTTGGCGTAAAATGAATTCTGTATTCTTCTGTCCCCGCGTTCTCCAAGCAAACGGCGCTCCGTAAGGATAATGCGATGACCCCTCATTGGCCAAGATCTCGGGCGCGGACCGGGTTTGTGCGGGTCCCATCGGTCTTTGCCCCCGAGTCTGCACTTTGACTTTATTTGAAGCTGCAGCCAGCTTTTGCTCAACGTTGAGGCCTACCTCTATATCTCACGAACGCTTCAACGGCTTTTCTTATTTCTCTCTCATTAATCCCAGGAGAAGTATAAGCCGTCGTCTTCTGAATTACTGTAATGGCGTCTCTTGCTCCTTCTCTCAAGCGGGCGCATGCCCCTCTCCGCAAAGCGCTGCGCGCAACATCTACTCTACGAACTTTCGCCACTGTACCTCCGAGTGGCAGCGAGCCCAGCAAACCTCAACGAAAGAGTTACTTCAAGGACACGACCGTCTCCGACTTTTCCGACTTCCTTGGCACATCATCTCCGGCCCAGCCGCTGTCCACAGCAGAGGCTTACTCTCTCAAGACCGCCGAGGTCGGCCCTGAGGGCAAGAAGCGAACGATCACACGACTGCCCGAATGGCTCAAGACCCCGATCCCCGCCGGAAACGATAACTTCAAGAGCATCAAGAAGGACCTTCGAGGATTGGGTCTGCACACCGTCTGCGAGGAGGCACGATGTCCCAACATTTCCGAGTGTTGGGGTGGTTCAGATAAGAATGCTGCGACAGCTACTATTATGCTGATGGGAGATACATGTACCAGAGGATGTCGTTTCTGCAGTGTCAAGACAAACCGCAACCCCGCTGCATTGGACCCTCACGAACCTGAGAACACCGCAGAGGCGCTGGCCAGGTGGGGTCTGGGCTACGTTGTGTTGACTAGTGTGGACCGTGACGATCTGGCAGATGGTGGTGCGCACCACTTTGCTGAGACCATTCGAAGGATCAAGCAGAAGAAGCCGTCATTGCTTGTTGAAGCTCTGACTGGTGATTTCCGTGGAGACTTGGACATGGTCAAGGTTGTGGCTGAGAGTGGACTTGACGTTTATGCGCATAATGTTGAGACTGTTGAGGGCCTCACTCCTTATGTACGAGACCGCAGAGCTACTTTCCGACAAAGTCTGGCTGTCCTGAAGCATGTTAAGGATGTTATGGGCAAGGATGGTCCTATCACCAAGACCAGTATTATGCTGGGACTCGGTGAGCAGGAGCATGAGCTCATGTCTGCGCTCGAGGGTAAGGACTCTAATCTCATATTGATACGAACGTCAACTGACTTTTAACAGAACTTCGAAAAGCCGATGTGGATGTTGTTACATTCGGCCAGTACATGCGCCCAACGAAGCGCCATCTTAAGGTAGAGAAGTACGTGACTCCTGATGAGTTCGAGATGTGGCGAAAGCGAGCTCTGGATATGGGCTTCCTGTACTGCGCCAGTGGACCTCTCGTGCGCTCCTCATACAAGGCTGGCGAGGCGTTCATCGAGAACGTCCTCCGAAAACGCTCCGGCGAGAAGAGCATGGCCAGTGGAAACCTGGGCCAGGCCGTTGCCCTCGACTCGACCCAGTCGACGATCTAAAGATAGAATCATTGTACTCTTACATTCACCTCAATCAGAACTACACTAAATAATCATGGGCTATGACCGTATCGGATGGCGTTTTGGGATAGGGTCAGATATTCAACTAGAAAAAGCATGGCCTTCAACAAGGTTGCCGCGAGCTTATCGCACACTGAAATACAATCACTTACCCCTCGTGGGTTGTACATTAATCATATGCAAGTCAACGTGGTTCCTGTTTCTGATATTCTCCTGGGTGCTTTACGTGATGTAACTGAATCACAGCAGTAGTGACTACATCATGAGTTGAGTACTGCATTGCGGGGTTATGGCCCGGTGGTTTGATAGCGATCAGGCAGAGAGTTCTTTTCATTTCCGTAAGGCGAATAATCTTTTTCCCTAACTAATAAATTAAAACAATGGCTGAACCGCCATTGGCAGAGAATGGTGAAGGCTTAGCAATTATTCTATATAAGTGTTCATGGACTTTAGCAGGTTTCACCCCTGAGAGGGGGTTCGCATCTAGGGAAATTCTGAATAACACTTGATCACTGCCTTAGACTCGTATCACTACAATAGGCCATTCATGCGAGATCACAATGTCACTTGAAGTTATGGGTAAGAGTTGGGATGAACAGTTGGGATGATTGGATTGGTGATGCTGCAGTCACGTTGGGGGAAAGTGCACTTGTGAGCCTGAACTCATCACATAGATAGCAGGAGAAGCCAACAATATGTACCTTCCATCCTCATAACAAGGTACCTAGTCACACGATCTCCAGCAAAATATTTTTCGAAAATACTTTTACTCTTCTCCTCTTTCGTTCTCACAACTTACACATTCTCAACGTGAGCTATCACTTCCACTACAAGCTTCTCACCACACTTCCACCATGAAGTTCATCATACTTTTCATATTTGCCCTTGCGGGCATATCCAAAGCGAGGTATTGGATGGAAGAGATCGATAATCTTGGCACTTCTCCTTATTACCCAGACAAATTGTACAAGGTTTTTCGCAACGTGAAGGAATTTGGTGCTGTTGGTGATGGAGGTTTGTGCTTCTCACAGTTTTAATCTCACAACTAACAGAAAGAAGTTGCCGACGATACGGCAGCAATAAATGCTGCTATTAGTGAAGGTGTTCGATGTATTCCTGGCGTGTGTAAAGGAAGCACAATTTCCCCAGCGACTGTCTACATTCCTTCTGGGTGAGTGTCCAGAGTCGACAGGATTTAATGCACAATTCTAATAGAAGCAGAACATATCTTATCAGCAGCTCGCTCATTGATTTATACTACACTCAAATCATTGGAGATCCTACCAATCGACCTATCATCAAGGCATCGGGCTCCTTCTCCAAGGAGAGCTTTGGCCTCATTGACGCGAACCCGTATTTGTCCACTGGCACCTTGTCATGGAACTCGACAAATGTCTTCTTCCGTCAGATTCGTAATTTAGTTCTGGACACAACTGCCCTTGCTCCTGATTTTCCCGCCGTGGGCATCCACTGGCCGTCCTCTCAAGCCACTTCCGTTACCAATTGCGTGTTCAGACTGTCAACTATTCCCGGTAACCGGCATACAGGTTTGTTGATTGAAGAGGGCTCAGGAGGTCTTCTTAACGATCTTTACTTCTATGGTGGTGGAAACGCCACCGTCTTGGGTAATCAGCAGTTCACGGCGCGTAATCTCTGGTTCTCCAACGCCGATGTTGCCATTTGGATGACCTGGGACTGGGGATGGACTTTCAAGAGCACCGTCTTCAAAAACTGCCGAGTTGGTATAAAGATGGATGATTCATCTAACAGCGTTGGATCTATTACAGTTCTTGACAGCTGGTTCGAGAACATGGATATCGCCATCGCAACAACACGCAACAGTTCACAAGCCATAAGCGGCGTATCGTCTCTGGCCATGGAAAATGTTAAGTTTCAGAACGTGAACATCATTCTGATGGGGCCTGAGGGAGTTGATCTCGCACGATCTACTCTAGATCCTTCAGGCAGTGGCGTTTTTGTGATGGTGAGTCCAATGAACTGGAGATAGAAATTGACTAACAGTAATAGGGACATTATACCAACTCGGGTGGCACATTTGATGCAACTGCCAGCTACCCTGTTCCTTTCCCCCGGAGTGGAAGCCTCCTTGATCGTAATATCTATTACGAACGATCGAAGCCTCATTACGAACAAGTTTCGAGTAACTCCTTCATATCTGCAAAGGCCAGCGGGGCTTATGGAGATGCATCCCATGATGATACCCAAGCGCTCAACGCATTGTTCCAGTACACGGCAGCGAATGGCCTCATCGCATATCTTGATGCTGGATACTATATGGTCTCCGACACTGTTTATATCCCTCCAAATGCCAAGATTGTGGGCGAGGCTCTAGCATCGATAATCATGGGCACAGGGCCCAACTTCGGAAATCTGAATAAACCTCGACCAGTCGTTCAAGTTGGCCGTCCCGGAGATGGTGGTCAAATTGAATGGTCCGACACGATTGTCTCAACCCGTGGGGCAACAGCAGGCGCCATTCTTATACAGTACAATCTATACAGCCCTGGGGTCCCATCAGGCATGTGGGATGTGCATACCCGGATCGGAGGTTTCGCAGGAACGTATCTTCAAGTTCCCGAATGTCCTGCCATCAAAGGGACCAACACCATCAACCCTAGATGCTTGGCAGCATACATGAGCTTTCATATAACAGCTTTTGCAGGAGGACTATTCACGGAAAACTGCTGGTTCTGGGTTGCAGATCATGACCTTGAGAACCAAAAGTACCAGCGAGTTTCTGTCTTCGCCGGACGGGGGGTACTAGTAGAAGCTCAGAGGGGTCGCATCTGGCTCAGCGCATCTGGTTCGGAACATCACGTTTTATACCAGTATCAGCTTGCCAACACCAGAGACGTATACATTGGCCAAGCACAAACAGAGCAAGCCTACTTTCAGTCCATGCCGTTGGCCCAATATCCATTTCCGCCTGTGCCCACTCTGAACGATCCAAACTTCCAGATGGACTGTCAGGGTGACCCTAACCCAGCAGGATGCAACATGGGCTGGGGAATGCGAGTAATCAACTCAAGCAACGTTGCTGCTTACGGACTAGGACTATACTCCTTCTTCAACAACTACAACGATTCATGCGCTAGCAACAAGTCTCCAGAATACTGCCAAGAGAGAATCCTGAGTATCCAGGGCCCCAGTAGTGGTTTGAAATTCTTAGGATTGAGCACAGTTGGGACCAGAGTTATGGTGGAGCGTGATGGTGTGGACCTGACAACGGCGGTTGAGAACAACAGTACATTCGCAGACACCTTGGCCTTATATATATCATGATCGGTTGACAAACCAATTCTAATGTAGTACGGGGTAAGAGCCACATATTGAGAGGGGGTATCAATTCCTATACCGGACACCTAGCTAGAATCCCAAATATTTCTTAATGAGGTTAGTGCGATATAAACAGCCTCATCAGTCCTGATAGTTCGGCTACCTTGATTGGGCAGAACATTGATCCAATGGTCAAACAACTCTTTAGTCTTAGATCCCTGAATATCCATGCTGCTGAGCTCTTCATCGTTCATTGCTGCAAACTCCAGACCACGTGGGCCACCAAAAACAATGATAAGATGGTTGAAGTTGACTCTCTTGGATGGAGGGAATGCCTTGGAAGCAGGGATACCACGCTCGGAGGTACCGATACTAATGTCATAACCATTCTCGTAGGGACTCTCGGTGAAGACATTGGAAAGGGAACTGGCCTTTCTCACAGTATAACCCCAGTAGTAGCCGCCTTCAGTCCTTGGCGCAGCAGGGTGGACAGGCTCCGGGTATTGGTTCTCATCATCAGGGAACTTGAGGGTTATGCGCGTTTTGGGAGGGATCTCCGCTTCAATCTCGACAGGGTAGTCCAAGCCGACCTCAACGAGGGTTCCAGATCCCGTGCTTGTTTGGCCAGCAATAGTTACTCCTTCGCGGTAGGAAATCCAGTCCTTGGGGTTGGGGTGGTGCGGCATGTCGAGACTGGGCAGCATGGCAGTCAGGCGCAGATTGGGATGAAGAGGGAACAGAGTCTTGCGCATAAAAGGCGGCGCCTCAAGGAAGGAGAGAATGTGCGATAGGAAGTGGCATGGGTCGGTATCGCCTGTGTAGCTGTTTGGATCCGTGTTGTGAGGTCGAGTAGAAATGGGCGAATCATCAAAGACAACAACCTCATCGACAGAAAAGACGGCAAGGGCACGAGCAATGCGCGCAGGCTGGGTCATTCGCTGATCGGCAGTGGCAAGACTATACTTATTAGTGTGCAGATAGCGACTATTGATAAAGTACATACTTCGTGAGAATACTGCTGGGAATTGCGACAGAGAGAGTCCATGGTCGACCGCCTTCAGTGGGGTTGAAGATCGCAGAAGGCTTGAAGGATGTTGTGTCCTGTTGATTGTGGTCGGTCTTCCGTTTCTATTGAGGGTTACTAAGAAGAATTCATGGTGGAGAGTTTGAATTGACCGACCTTGGAGTTACGTTCGTGATAAGACATTTTGGCGTTGGGAAAAATGGAATAATCTGCTGTTAACCTAAATGAAGCCGCAAGCTCTGAGCTGAACAAAAAGTTGTGATAGTGGAACAGATTGTCCGGCAGAATCTGTCCGCCTTTCTCACCGCCTGCCGAGTGCAACCCCCGGATGCCTCGCCCGCGCTTGGTCATCACCACCAACGACATGATGCGACAGATGTGGCCTTTCACTTCAAGGAAATAAATCTAGCAATAACAATATCGCAACCATGAGCGGACCTATTAGCATCGCCTCCGAGGCCGAATGGAGCACTCTCCTGGCGGGCACAAATGTGGTTATCGCAGACTGTGTGTACAACGACCCCACGGATATACATGATCACTAACACGACTTAGTCTATGCCGACTGGTGCGGTCCCTGCAAGATGATTGCGCCCACGTTCGAAGCCCTTGCCAAACAACACTCAAGCCCGAAGAAGGTCGCTTTTGCGAAGGTTAATGTCGACAACCAGTCCGCTATTGCGCGAGCCCAGTCTGTTGCCGCTATGCCGACCTTTAAGATATTCCACAACGGCACATGCATCGAGACTATTAAGGGCGCCAACCCCCCTGCGCTCACGGCAGCCATCAACAACGCAGTCAAGCTCGGTGGTCCAGTTACCGGCGATGTATTCAAGACTCCCGGCCGGACACTTGGTGGTGAATCACGATCGGCTCCCCTTTCTAAGCGGTGGAACCTCAAGGGTATTTTCGATGCTTTATTAGCATTCTTTGGACTGTACTTTGTTTCTTTATTTACGGTATGTAGTCAAGGAATTATGCGACACGATTCGGGTTGCTAACAAGATTGTAGTTTGATCCTTACAAGTCTGCGGAGAAGAGTGTGTTTAACCTTAACAGAAGACCAGCCCCTGGAACTACCGGTGGCTCCCAGCAGGGCGCAGGAGGTGCGAGAGTTCCTCCAAAATCGTCTTTCAAGACTTTGGCCGATTTAGGTGGTGATTAAGGGTATATGGCATGGCGTTCAAGTGTAGAGGGTTTTGTTTAGGTATGGTTTTTCAATCTTTTTAGGACGGACTTATTATGTAGCTGTAGAATCATTAGATTAAATTCTACCATGTTCTTCACTTCTCAATCCCATTCACGAAGCTGTTGTTCAAGTGAGTTTAATTGCCACTTAATGTCACGTGAGCACGCGTCCGGACAAAAAACTCCTGAACCTCTACATTTTTCCATCTTCCAAACCTCAAATTTGTACAGCACGGAAAATGCTGTCGGCCAGGGGAATTCGAAATGCTTGCCCAAGGTGTAATACCTCTTCTTTGACAGTGACTTCCCGTTTTTACTCTATTTCCAGTCCTTCATTTCGCACACGACGTATTTCTCCCTTCCAATATCCCCAGTCCAATAGGAATGAAGCAATTACACAGGCCTTTTCGACATCAAGATGTTTGCGACAAGAAGGTCAAGCCGCGGGGCAGCCCTCGCCAGAAGAGATTGAGCAAGTTGTTCGGGATGCCAAGCAGCGGTTTCGAGACACTTTGCCTAAAGGATATTTAAATGACGAAGAATATGCGGTTTACGAACGATTGTACGGAGCACCCTTGCGTGAGACGAGACCCGAAGATGTTGGTATTCCAGAACACGCGGATATGGGACCACAAGCACCACGATCAGATAATGAGGGCACTCTGCTACGACAGCTGGAGGGCGGCGAGTTCGAAGAGATCGCTTATGAGATTCCCATCAACGAGGATATTGAGGAGTTGGACGAGACAGTACCACAGCCCGATTTAGCCGATCTCTCGGTCGAAGAAATTGCGAATCAGGTCCCAGATTATGTCGATTTAGTCGCTAGGAGCCAGCGTGAGTACGACGCACTGCAAAAACTCTCTGCGGACTTCAAGAACACACAACAACAGCAACAAGAGGCCGAAGAGGCCGCTGCCAAAGAGGAGCTTGCAAGGGAGCAGCTGGAGGAAGATGAACAGCCATATTGGCCCGAGGAGGACGATTTGAGTGAAAGGACATCTGGAGAGGCGGCCCGATTCCATCCTTTGTCTCTTGAAGGTCGCTTTTACGATAGTCCTGTTGAGATCTCTCTGCCAAGAGACGAGCTGATCATGCCGATTCGGGAATTGCTACAGCGAACTCATATCGACCATGTTAAAACTGCGGCCGAGAGTGCATTCGGCGGTGCAGGCCTTCCTTTGTCTCCTGCCACACCTGAAGCTAAGCGGAATGGAAATATGCATGGCGTCGGTCTTCCAGCAGACCAACGACACATGACTGAGATCGAGGGAGATGCTTTCTTAGCGGGCTTCATGCCACCAGCCTACGCTTCCGTAATGGCTACTCTAAGGGAGGTTCGCAAGCGAGTCGGAAGCGAGTGGATCCAGTCCAAGCTTAAAGATGGCAGTGGTATTAGTGTTCTTGATGCAGGATCTGGTGGCGCTGGTTTGATTGCTTGGGACGAGATTGTCCGAGCAGAATGGGAATTGTTGAAGGAGAGCGGTCAAGTCAAGAAAGACGACCCTCCAGGCAAGCGAACAGTTATTATTGGATCGGACCGTCTACGACATCGCACGAAGACCTTCCTCGAAAACACTACTTTCCTACCTAGGCTTCCAGATTACGAGCATTCAGGAGAGATGAAGGGCGAACATCTCGATGCTGGTAACCAGCCGCAACCACGTAAGAGTTATGATGTTATTATCGCCTCTCATCTGTTCCTCAAGGAGGAGCAGGATCACTACCGACAAGCTGTTCTCAACAACCTTTGGGCACTACTGAATAAGGATGGTGGTGTGCTGATTGTTCTGGAGAAGGCCCATCCTCGAGGATTTGAAGCCGTGGCTCACGTCCGAGACACGGTCCTTAAGCAATTCCTTCTTCCTCAATCTGGAATGCCAGAACTTACCCCTGAGGACTTTAACCCTGCTTATCAACGGGAAAGGGAACCCGGATATGTTGTTGCCCCTTGTACCAATCAAGGATTATGCCCTATGTACCAGACGCCTGGTAAGAGCACTGGCCGCAAAGACTATTGCCATTTTAGTCAGCGGTTCGTTCGCCCTATGTTCTATACCCGAATGCTCGGAAACAGTCTGAACAACCAAGGCGAGGTTGAGTTTAGTTATGTGGCTATCAGACGCGGTATTGCCAAGGAACGCTCTATAACCGGTAAGGAGGCGACAAAACAGGCCTTCGAAGGATACGAAAACTCTGATGAACATCCTGACATGCAGAGTCTCCCACGGGCGATCATGCCTCCTCTGAAGCGAAAAGGCCATGTCACTCTTGACCTTTGCACACCAGAAGGCAAGCTCGAGCGATGGACTGTCCCCAAGAGTTTCAGTAAGCTGGCATACCACGATGCTCGTAAGTCACGATGGGGTGACCTTTGGGCCCTCGGAGCCAAGACGCGAGTCCAACGGAATGTTCGCGCTGGTAAGGGACCTGACGACGGTGGCAAGCGAGCTGGACAGGGCAAGAAGCCCAGAAAGGTCGAGATTGTCATGGGACCTGGCGGCATCAGTGCCAATGAGAAGAATGCACCTCGCGAGCGTCGTGGAAGAAACAAGTTGGATAAGAAGAGCCGCCTGCTTCAGGAGATCATGGAGGCGGAGGAGGAGGAGGAGAAGATGATCGCCAAGCAGTTGGACGAGGAAGTAGATGCTGAGCTTGAAGATGACGCTCGAAGAGGAGGCCGACATTAGTCATGGTCTGGATGTATGATTGATGTAAAATAGATCTTGTATAAAAGATGGGGTATGTTATGACCGGCATGATATGGGCGTTAGGCATGACGATATATCTCAACACAAATAATGAAATGAACTTTGATGCAACGATATCTGTCTGAGTATATGAAGCACAGCTGTTTGTACTAAAATATCGTGGTGAAATATATTCGAGTTCATGTGCTTTTTTCCATTAATGGCCCTCTTGGACATCATCTGAGACACTGTGTTTCAACAATTAAGAGCCACGCCCGGTTAGCTCAATCGGTAGAGCGTGAGACTCTTACGAGTACGCGATCTCAAGGTTGCGGGTTCGACCCCCGCATCGGGCTGTTCCTATATAAATTCGATTGCGAGCGTTTGCGAGGCTTTCTTTTTTGTATTTAAAACTTTATGAAGCTCAATTGAGGTTCATCTGTTGTATAATGCTTTGGTTTTTTTATGGCCTTGCTGATCTTAATCATAGCAGATATACTTTGTATGACGAAGGCCACCATTTGCGAGGTTTGCAAATGTCCAGTTGCCTCTTTATCAAGTCATGTTATGGTTTACGATGAAATCCAACATATTAAGTACTGATAAACTCTTTATCATGCATGACATAGAAAGAACTGCTTCCCAAGTGAGACCCATATCATAACGGTTGGTCCGTTGGATGATGAGCATCACGTGTCGGGATATGGAATGGTTTTCTCGAAAATTGCATCTCCGCTCTTCCATGGCCCAAGCACCAGAAACACGGAATTCCCTCTACTGCATCATGTTTATCGGCTCGAGAAATAACGTGCTTTATCGCAATTCTGACATTTCCGCTTGCGGCCCGCGGAAGTCGGCGATTGCATTATCGGATGCTACTTTGGTGCCCGCCGACAGGCCGATTACAGGAATGGCGTGAGTTTGAGCCAATCATGGGAACTCCATTTGGAGTTCAATGGAGGGGGAGGGGCAAATGGGGTACCTTTTTTTTTCGATCGTCCCATGAGGAAGGAACAAGGGTTAAGGGTCTAGCTCGACATGGGGCTCTCTTATAAGCCCGCCGATTCTCGCAGTCGCGATATACTATTATTGTTTGGTGGTATTTGCTGAGTTAGTCGAATATTGGTTTTATTCCCTCCTTCTATTAATCTGTATCAGCAGAATCAGTCTTCAAAATGGTCGCAACAGTACCAACCTCGCTTCTTACAGCTCTGAACTGTCGAGGCAATATCCATCTCGTTATTGGTACAAATCCTCTCGCATCGACTCGTTGTGGCCAATCTCTAGGTTCTGGCGCACAGCCAATTCTTATTGCTCCCGAAGGCGCTGAGCTTCACTATGCTCTACAGAAGAGAATAGACGACGGAAGTGTTCAATGGCATAAGAAGCAATTCGAGGATGCCGATTTGCTGCGGCTTGGTCGCGAGGAAGTGGATGGCGTGGTGGACGCCGTCTTTGTTACTTCAGCACCACGAGACTCTCAAAGTAAGTTCCTTACTTACAACGGTAGCCAATTAGCCACTAACATATCAGGTATTCACATATCCGAACTCTGCAAACGAAACCGCATTCCCGTAAACGTCGTCGACGCTCCTCACCTCTGCACATTCTCCCTCCTCTCGACACATACCGACGGCCCCCTCCAAATAGGCGTTACTACGAATGGTCGCGGTTGTAAGCTAGCCTCACGTATTCGTCGTGATATTGCCGCTTCACTACCAGTTAACCTCGGCGTTGCTTGTACACGCCTTGGAGATATTCGCCGCCGCATTCATGAGGAGGACGCTCTCGTCGCCCAAGACGACCCCGCCTCTCCCGATGACTCCTTCGACCAGGACGCACACTTTAATCGCCTGATCACAGAAGAGGATGTCAAAAACAGGAGGGTGCGCTGGCTTAGCCAGGTCTGTGAATATTGGCCTCTTAAGCGTCTGGCCGCTATCACAGACAACGATGTCGAGTCGGTTCTCAAGTCATACCCTGGCAGCGGTCCTGATATCAAGCGTGATCCAGGTACTCTCGAGAAGCGCATGGGTACAATTATTTTGGCTGGCAGCGGACCTGGGCATCCGGATCTTCTTACTCAAGCAACGCACAAGGCCATAAAGTCTGCCGATCTTATCCTCGCGGACAAGCTTGTGCCTTCTGGTGTTTTGGATCTTATTCCCCGCCGTACCCCTGTTCATATCGCTCGCAAGTTCCCTGGTAACGCCGACCGCGCTCAAGAAGAGCTTCTTGAGATGGCTCTTGCTGGAGTCCAAGAGGGCAAGACTGTATTGCGTCTGAAGCAGGGAGACCCTTATGTGTATGGCCGTGGTGGTGAGGAGGTTGCCTACTTCCGTCAGCATGGCTTCGGAGAACGGGTGTCTGTTCTTCCCGGCGTTACCAGTGCTCTGAGTGCACCGCTTTTCGCCGCCATTCCTCCTACGCAGCGTGATGTCGCTGACCAAATTCTTATCTGTACCGGTACAGGCAAGAAAGGCAAGGCTCCTTCACCACCCGAGTATGTGCCCAGTCGCACTGTGGTGTTCCTTATGGCACTGCATCGTATCAACGGCCTGGTTCGTGAGCTCACTACACACATCGAGCTTGAACCCCTTGCTCCTGTCAACGAAGAGACTGCTGCGGCACAGCCGCCTCCTCCTCCAGAGCCCACCCAAGTCTCTCCTGTGACAGGCGAGAGCAAGCGAGTACTCTGGCCACGAAACACGCCTTGCGCTGTTATCGAACGCGCCAGTTGCCCTGACCAGCGAGTTATTCGAACAACGCTTGAGTATGTTTCCGAAGCTATTGAGACGGAGGGTAGCCGGCCCCCAGGTCTACTGGTAGTTGGTCGTTCTTGTGAAACTCTATTTACTCCTGAGAAGGGTCGAGCTTGGGTTGTCGAGGAGGGTTTCAGGGGAATGGAGGTTGAAGATTTCACAGTTGGTCTGGAGGCACTGCAAGCATGATTTATGATATCCGACAATGTTCTTTTTTGGAGTTTATGTGGGCATAGCGGTCGGGGCATAACTGGAGTTAGATAAACGCTGATAACATTCTGCCGTGTTTAGATAGAGTAGATCGCGATCTACAGAGATCAACGATAACTGTATCTTGTTCTTATATCCCTTACCGCAGGCTTGTGCGCTTGGCGCTTGGCGCTTGGCGGTGCCATGTCATCCCTCCCTGGCCAACTGAGGGTCACGGAACTTCGAAGATCCTCTTGTCTAGGCTTTTCCAAAAGAAATAGCTCCTTGTATTTTTCTTCGCCCATGAACCCTTTGAGATAGTCGTTTCTTATCCAGTAGACCGAGTTATCAACCGCTCGAAACGCTTCTTTCCAGGCGCGTATTGTTATGTCGTAGTTCGTTCCTCGTTTTGTAACTACTAGAATATGGGGGGACCTATGCTATAGGGTTTCGAACAAGTAGACTGGATCTCTAAGCTGAGCTTCGACATGTTCTAGACTGGGCTTGCTAGCCATGAAGTGCCATTGTTGCTGTTCTGGACTCTTAAGGAAATCGTCCATTTGTCGACATTCCCCACAACTGGACGATCTCGAACAGCGACGCTCCTCATGAGCCCATCCTGGGAGATGGACGGGTCGAGTATTGATCGGCTTGTGGAAAATATCTCGTAGTGCAATCTCAAAGAACTCTTGTACCGCTGGGACTGGTGGTACGTCATGGGTGCATCCTTCGCTCCCCAGCTGCAAGGAGTCATGTGTGGTTGCGGCTGGTGTGCTGGTATCGCAGACGCAATAGATAAGTTGTACTGCAACTAGACGATCAAATGCTTGATGCTCTTAATCGTCAAGGGTCTCAGGTTTGACTGTGGGTTCGGGCTTGACCTCAACCCCCGGTGATTGCGAGGATGTACGACGTCGTTTGACAGACTCTGGCACGTCCTCAATGGCCGGTCTCCTAAATCCAGCTGTCGTTGTAGTAGGTGGCTGCGCATATGGAGTTACGCCCTCTAGCAAGATGATTTCGCGGTACCGCTGCTCGCCAAGTGCCCTCATCATAAACTCTCCTTGGAGAGGCTGCAGAACCTTCATCAAGCCCGCATGATTGAAGTTCCAGCTCTGGAGACTGGGTTGACCTTGTGGTGCTGTTTTAGTCACCATGAGTGTACCGGGGATGGGTTGGGCAGCTGTTATAACTTGCAGTGAGCTGTCCATGCCAATGGCATGCTCGATATGCAGTCGACGTTTTGTTGGCGCGGTGAAAGTCCATACAAGTTGTGGAGAGGTCAAAAAACGATTCAACTCAGCACAATCGCTGCAAAATCCACAACCGCGCTCCCGGAAAACCCAATGCCCTACCCAGGGAGTCTGCTTAGGCAGATCAATTCTGATGATCTTGCGTACAAGAATTTCAAGCACTTCCATGACAGCTGGTACTGTTGGCGACCGCCCTTCTGCGAAGAATTGGATAATGGGGATGATCAGGCAATGGATAATACCAAACGGGTCCCTGACAAGTAGCCACCCCGACCTTTCTAGAAGCAAATTTGAGAAAGTCTCGCGAATGATCTGGGAAGCCCTTTCCACAGCTCCAATGATGTGACACTCAGTCAGGAGCCGCACAAAGGGGCCGAAGATCAAGTCATGTCTGGGGACATCGACGGACCAAACCTTTTCCGTGGGTTCGATGGTATCGGATGGGAAGTTGAGTTCACCGCCACTGTTCTCTATAATAGCCTGGTACATTTCCTTTGCGCGGGCGAAATGGGGTTCGTGTCGTAGTTCGTAGATACGACGCAGTAGATGGACCAGAAGTGCCCCATGGCTCTGACTATGATGACCAGAGGCGACTTTTGGAAGTAATCTATACAATATTAGCGTCGCTATTTATGATGGAATGGAGTACGTTGCGATGTCTTTAATGAATAAGATGCAAAAATACAGCGAGACTGACCTGGTAGTTATCCATTCCGGGTCCTGGGAACGTTCCAGTATCCAGTCTAAGATTATGTTCAGATGGCCAAACTCCCAGGTTCTTTCTGAGTCAATCTTCTCATCCATTAGAGTTCGAGCCCATGCTTCGAAGGATTCTGAAACAGCTTTGCTAGTGACCTGAAACACAGGCGAGATGTCACGGTAAATACCGCGAAAATATGCAATGGGTCTGTCTGGAATGTAGTCAAGCCTGTAGAGCATTTAGCAAAGTGTCTACTGGTGGCTCAAGATCATTTGCAGAGCACATACCATTCCTTCCAGTCAATACTGTCTGCTGAACTGCCGTGAGTGTTCGCAAGATACTCTGCAAGAACACTTACTGCAGACATTGGGGCTTTCTGCAAGGCCAGTTTATATAGTGACAGATCACCAGATTGAAGACTCCATTTCACGAGGGGCTCAGTATTCAGCCGTTGTCTAGCGTCGGCAGATACGCAAAGCGTGCTGATAATGTTCGATGCCACCTTGTGTGCTTTGGGATCGGGGGAAGTTTTTGTAAGGTCCTGAAAGGCCGTCGCTATGACCTGAACCAAGCCTCGATAATAAACTTCTGGATCTTGCGGTATTCGAGGTAGTTGCCAGGGGGGTTCGAAGTTGCCCAGTCTCACTAGGTCCAGCAGTCCAACTTTGGGTATCAGAAGAACAGCGAAATCGTGCCAGCGACGTGTTGTTATGTGCTCTTCCATGAGGTACTCTTGACTTGCACCCTCATCCTCGTCACTGTCAGCATCAATTTCTGACACCTCCTCAACATCAAATCCCAAAACTTCCTCTTCAGCATCAAGCTCCTTGTTCGATGCCAAGTGTTGGCCGTCAAGCGTGTACAGTTCATCAATGCAACTGGTCACGTTTTTGCTGCACATATCATCTACCACTTGACAGGTGATCTCAGCAAATAACATATAAAGCCCTGCTTGATCGCAGGCATTGGATATAATTTGGCAGACTGCCCGATCTCGCTCTTTTGTATCTTTGAGAGAAAGAGTGGCCGTCTTTTG
Organism: Fusarium torulosum; assembly: GCA_900312805.1. Classification (NCBI taxonomy): domain Eukaryota; kingdom Fungi; phylum Ascomycota; class Sordariomycetes; order Hypocreales; family Nectriaceae; genus Fusarium; species Fusarium torulosum. Next base: position 29,930 of record ONZP01000434.1, read on the forward strand.
CTTATTGTCCAACTTGTATAAAACCTTGTTAGAGTCAGAATATTTCCATGGCCACATGCGAAGAATTTCTGCCACGCGCTTAGCCCCTACTCCAGAGGAGAGATTAGAAGGTTGCACGGACTCGTTCTTGTACAGCTCGTATGTGATTGTCAGACGGTATCCTGACACCAACCCTTTGACTTGGCATTCAGTATCAGAAAACCAGCCGAAGGCAGAAAGGCCCAGCGCTGATGAAGCTGCGGTTGAGACTTCCGCCGTTCTGTTGCCGAACGATAAATGGAAGCTGCCGCCCTCGTGCTTAGATGGAAGACAAATAGCAAGGTAGCCGATTGTACTGTTGGACTGACCTGAGCCCGCAGTATTCTTGGCGCCGGGCCCAGGTCCTTGGAGGGTCATTCTCTGCAGTTTCAGCAAGGCATCCTTGATGCGAAGCCCCTTGGTGATGTATTCCGCTATTCTGTTGAGACATGATGGCCAAGCCGGATTGATCAACTCGAACTGCGTGTGGTCAAGCTCCCACGCGTTTCGAGCCGCATCGTGAGCGCCCTGAACCTCACCGCACAATCTTTTGATGACTTCCGCATAATGGTCAGTGAGAGGCAACGGGATAAGTGGACGGCCTCGAATTTCAAGGCCAGGGTTGACGAATTCTTGATAGCTGTTCAACGACACCAGCTCACGCTCTGCTTGGATAGCGTTCAAGGTTTTGAAAAGGGTCTGCTTCCAAACATGTTCCTGAATGGGAAGCACATCATTTTCATCGTCATCGCTAATATCGATGACCTCGTTTGCACTTGTCATCACCATGTTGAGGGCTGGATTTTCGTGGCCGGCATGACGGACGGAATTGAAGATGATGGCAAAGATAAAAGTGGCGCGCGTCTTGATGATCGACATCCGCGACGCGTAAAGCAGCTGAAGATACAAGAAACCGCAAACAACAACATTCCAACAACTTTGCACTTTTCAAAATGAATATTGGCACATTTCTCAAAGACTTGAAGTTTTGTAAGTTTCATTAGAAGCTATAAGTACTTATAATGTGGGTTGGAGATTTTATTGAAGCATAGAACCTATTTCGGGCCGCCCCGCCGACAGTAGGAGAGGCTTAACGGTCGTGGTAACTTAAGTTAAGCTCTTTGAGTTATTGTTGGGAAACAGAATTTTGACAATTAGCAGGCAATTGTGTCCATGGTCTACTATTGGGTTCGCTTTGTTCAATTGCCCATCAAGGTTGCTTCGTCATACCGTATTTACATGCCTTGAGTAGGTAGGCAAACAAACCTCACAGTGAGAAATGCCTATATCTCAGACAAACTCTTATTCTGTATCTCATTTCGCTGTACCGAGCCGTTCTTGATCATCTATTTTCCCCCTTCGCGTTAAAACAACACCAAGAGGGGCGATTTGAGCAAATACCGGAGATCCTGAGAAAGCTGACTCATCAATCCCCTCCGCAAAACCCGAGCTGACCCTCTGGCAAGGCTCACCATGTTGATCCACCTCCAATTCTCTCAAGAAATGACGGTTTCACTATCACAACGAGCCTCAGAGGCTATTCGTAGGCTGGATTTGCCATGGAGGTATGCGCTGAGGGCCACTTATGACCCAGATCATAATCCAAATGGATTGATATCGTTCAGTCTAGCTGAGAATGTACGACACCTTTCTATCAAGAAACTTCAGCATAATGACCCTTTCCTAGGCCTTGATAACCAAGGAAATAAAGGAATTTGTGGACAAAAACGTATGAACCCAACCCCTGGTCATAATAGCAAGAGCAACTTCTAAACACAGTTATGTAGGTTACGATTTCAACAGAGGACTTTCTATATCGTGGCAGCCATGCAGGTGGTCCTCGTTTTCCGAGAGCCTTGGCAGGGCACCTTAATGAGTACCTCCATCCGCACGTCCCCATCACTCCGGATATGGTTCAATGTGTCGGTGCCGCTACTGCAATGCACGAGATTCTCGCGTGGGCTGTAGCAGATCCTGGAGATGCTGTACTGGCAAGTAGACCTATCTATGGCCGTTTCGAGGTTGATTTTGGCAACAAGTCTCAAGTCAGAGTTGTCTACTCCAACAACAAGACTGAAGAAGCTCTCCATGATGATATTGTTGAAAGGTTCGAAGACGCCTTGTTGCGATACCAAAAGGCTGGCGTGCATATCAAAATGGTGCTGATCGTCAACCCTAATAATCCGCTGGGTAGGGAATACGCGTACTTTGTCCGGCATTCAGGTGGCTAATTCTTTCAGGACGGTGCTATCCCAGGTCCACCCTGATCAAGATAATGCGGTTTTGCCAAAAACACAGACTGCATCTCTTTAGCGATGAGATATATGCTTGCTCGGTTTTTGAAACAGATGAGCCTGTAGTCCCCTTTACTTCGATATTGTCGATTGACTCGACCGGCCTTCTGGACCCAGGCCTTCTCCATGTTGTTTACGGTCTTAGTAAAGATTTTGGCGCCGCCGGCCTCCGTCTAGGCGCTGTCATTACTCGTAGCCAACCTGTGCTTCGTGCAATCGAGGCTTCTATGCGTTTTCACAACCCTTCTGGTCCCAGTTTAGCCATTGGAAGTGCCATGCTTGAAGATAGGGCATGGTGTCAAGCTTTTGTTGACGCAACGAGGACAAAGATCTCCCAAGCCCATCGACATGTCACGTCACAGCTCAAGGACATGGGCATCAAATACTTACCAGGGAGCAACGCGGGGTTCTTCGTTTGGATTGACCTGTCCCCATATCTTCCATCTGAGCTAGATGGGGAGTTAAACCAGGATTTCGCTTTGGCCAAGAAGCTGCACAAGGAGGGTGTTTTTCTCCATCCTCGAGAAGAACACTCGCTTGAACCAGGATGGTTTCGTGTGGTGTACACGCAAGACCCAAGAACGGTAACAGAAGGACTTCGGAGGTAGGTTTCCTCCGTGCTTGCCAGAGCATGCTAACAGTCCCAGGATCAAGAGAGCAATATCTTGAGTGGTATGATAACTGAGTAGTTTAATCAAACTTGCGACTGCAAATTGAAGTAGAGGGAGAAAATTCAAAGGTAGAGGGAGAAAGCTGTCAGCCATCACACGTAGCAACGTACGCAGTTGCGGCTCTGATATCAAGGCAGTAACAGAACTCTAGTTTAGATGATCATTCTTTGGTAGCTTATTCTTGATGTGCTCTTGTACCTGCCACCTACTGGCTATCTTCGAACTTCTTGCCAGTCAACATGAGGAAGGCCTCTCTGTAGCGGTCCGATGTAGCTTGAACGATATCCTGAGGTAGCTCCACGCCTTCCTTGCCCTTGAGTCCTTCCTTGGTGAGCCAGTTTCGGATGAATTGCTTGTCGAAGCTGTCCTGGTCTCGGCCGGGCATGTAGCCAGCAGCTGGCCAGAATCGAGAAGAGTCAGGGGTTAAGACTTCGTCAACGAGGTAGATTTTCCCCTCTCCATCCTTGGCAAATTCAAACTTGGTATCAGCAAGGAGAATGCCTCGTTCTTCGGCATACTTGGCAGCCTCTTCGTAGATCTGAAGTGAAAGCTCCTTGACACGGGCTGCAGTCTCGCGGTCGCCAACTTCCTTCCAAGCATCGTCAGGATGGATGTTTTCGTCATGCTCTCCGGCATCGGCCTTGGTGCTTGGTGTCCAGAGAGGCTGCTTGAACTTCTGAGCTTCCTCCATGCCAGGCTCAATGGCGATGCCATGAACGGTTCCGTTCTTCTTGTACTCCTTGTAAGCAGATCCAGTTAGGTAGCCTCGTCTAATCGTGTCATTAGTCTCTTGATATGTATGTAAAGCATGAGCAGTAAAAGTCTATTCGTGTCCAAGGAATGGCTTTTCATGGCTCTTCTGGAACGGAAGGGAGACCATACACAATGGATTCGATCTTGATAACAGAAAGCTTCTTGACGACCATTGATCTGTTCTTGATGATCTTTGCCTCCTCAGCGGTAACACCTTCAGGAAGGTCAAGGCTGATGAAGTGGGTGCGCAGACCAGGAATGCGGTCCATCAAAACCTTGAACCAGTGCGCCGAAACAAGAGTCAGAATCTTGCCCTTGTCTGGAATAGGGTTCTTGAGAACAGCATCGTATGCGGAGACACGGTCAGAAGCCACGAAAAGGAGGGTGTTCTTGTCGGGCAGCTCGAAGAGATCGCGCACTTTGCCCGAAGCAATCTTTTGAAAGCTTGGAAGCGAGATTTCCGTCAGCGCAGACATGGTGGCGTTATTTTGTGATATCGGCTTGATAAGCTGGAGGCTGTGTCAGAACGAAGGCAATCTTTGGCCAATATCGAGGTAATCTCGTTGGCGATGCTACTCGAGGGGAGGATGAAGTTGAAGGTGACGAAAGCGGGAGGAGAAAAATTTAGCCGATGACTTGGATACTGCGTAAAAGCTTCTCCACTGAGTCATAATTCCCATTATACTTTCGCCATTTTGGCCAGTCAACCAAATATTTGGATGGAAAATCATATCCTCGTCCTTGGGTGTCTTCTTCCATGTCAATGGGAAGTACACAAACCAATCTCGCATAACGACAGGGGCGTCGTGGGCGAGTCGTGCACAGTGTTGTACAGTTTGAACTGGCACTATTTACACTGTCTCACAGCCTCCACTGCCACAACGCCACTGTGTAACATAACACCGCCAACACCAGATCTCACCTACATATTTAATGCACTTCTAAACATGCTGACCATAGCTCTAGAAATTCTCAGTGGCATATGAACTTGTAGCTTTTCGCAAGGTTCTATAATTGAGGTTGGAGTATTTTATCAGCAACATACCATACTGATGTTCGGAAGTTGGATCTCGACATTAAGGTAACCAACCACAGACTGTCGTAAAGAGCAGGTGCTCATCTTCAGAAATAGGGATCTATGTAGGCAAAATGAATTATTCGGAACTCAAAGGTTCATTCTAAGTCCATACCGGGCAAGAGCAAACCACTGCAGGAAACTTGTGCCATGAGCTTCCGCTAGGGTAAGATGAAAATGGGAGGTCTTTAGCACCAGCGCTGATTAATCGCGGGTTTGTTTGATTCTTGTAGACAGTTGATTGATATATTATGTGCCTACCTTTTTTGGATGATGAAATGCTTAGAAGCGCCAGGGCAGTTGTCGAGTTCAAAGGTAATAGTGCTGGGAATCCGCAATGGTCTAGTAGCATGAGTGTCAGTAGGACAGGACTGTATTATGATGTACGACGACGTGGTAGTACAATTTGAACCGTATTACTCTTGTTACAAGAAAATGAACCGCTGTTTTGAGAAGAAAGACATACCATTGCCTTTAATATGCACATTTACATGCTAGTTCGATTCTATGACGAAGCCTGTGGATATAGATATTAGCATACGCACATCTTCGTCGCATCTTTACTTTCACTAAAGTCACGTCTCATCGGAAGTTTTAGCTGAACTTGAAAAACTGTGTTGCCAAGTGCTTCGGTCATCTATGCAACGGCATACTGAAGGATGACTCACCCCGGTTTACTTCTAGAATAAAAAAAACAGGCTGTGTATCCAACTATGTTGCAATAGCAACGTTATTAAAAGAATTATTCTACGCTTTCTCATCCATGGCTGTATCTTTTCTAGGATTGAGGTGCATACTTCAACCATTTGCCGGCATATTAAGGTAGTCTTCCCTCGAGGCGCTTTCAGTACAACATTCAATTTTTGAAGTTGCGCTACCATTCTGAATGGTCGTATAGCATAATTCAAACAAATATATTGCTGAAACTTATTGAGGTTACGAAATATGTCGAAGGCAGATACAGCTAACCCTATTCTGATCGCCTGGCCTACGTAAATATTACATCAATTGTCTTAGGTCGACCCCTTTGACGTTGTTCTATCGTCACATCGCAGCTGCTAACGGCAGGTAATTGGTTACAAATTACTCTTGGATGAGTCAGAATAGCGAAATATAACTTTACTAACCTATCATTCTCTTGGTGACACCTAAAGAAAGGAAATGGGTGATATCTTTGCTTGTGTTTAAGGCTCTAGCCGGGAGCCTTGCTATAATGGCGAAATTATCTCACAAGCTACTATCTAAGTCCACAAATATACTTCACTGAATTCGACCTAAAAAAAAATTCAAAGCCCAAATTTGTATTATATCTGTGAAGCCTGTAGCTTCAACTGTACCGTGATATTTTGAAGCCGGGCTTGATCGTGTTCAACAGGGATCATATCCAATGAAGAAATTGGTTCCCTAAGAGCTCATGGAACTGCATATCAAGTATAGTAAAGAGCCGAAACGAAGCTTCAAGTTGACCAACAGCGGACAATCAGTTCCCTTCTCAATATGTTCTCTTTTAATTATGGTAGTATCGCCACTTTCCCGCAAGTTCGGAACAAAGCAGCGACATCCTTACCCAGTGGATGCATGACATGTTCCGCGCCTTCACTATACGAAATACTTAAATAATGTCGATAAAAAACTTCGGTACCTGCCTAGGCAACTGTTTCTATTGTATGAGTCTAGATAGTAGCTATGACTAGACATATCTGACCCATCGATTGTTACCCCCTCAAACCTCGCTTCAAAACCAAGCAAATAGCTGGGGAAACAACAACCTGAAGAAAATATTCCCCACGATACAGATACAGTATTAATGTCACTCAAAATTGTTTAGTGCATGGATCTTCAGCCTCAAATTCTATCAAGCTTCAGCTAGACAATCATTGCAGCTAACCTTCCACCTTAATGTGATGTGATGGAGGATCCACATTATTCAACTATCATCTCCGGGCTACTATTTCCATCCATGTCAGATTATAAACAACCAGGTATCTACTGGCGGAAAAACTACCATAATCTGAGTGAATTGGTTTTCGATCGGTCACCGGGTATCGTATTGAAACCCTGGTAGTAAGTAAAAGATTACAGGAATATATGCACTGCAAATATAGTCACATTGGCATCGCCAACGATCCAATTTTATTATTGATTCCATGTTTAAGCGTATGTGATCGAATTAGAGAATGATCCTGCCTCCCTACAGTAACACACCCCCACATCAGCTTATTTAAGGGCATAGTGGATCACCACAAAGGTCACATTGACGTGCATTCACGAGGGTTCTAGGCCTGGCAAGGCTGGCCAGGACGCAAGCCTAAGTCCATTGCTATTTCCTGTGGCTACATAGTTCCAATGTATTTGATTTACAGATATATCCTGATAGGCTGTCGCTTCGGCCTATGTTCTGCAACAGGAGCGGAAGACGGGTGTCGTAAAACCTTCACTTGATGGCTGGCTGTCTAGGGGCTTTGGCGTCCCTTGAAAATGGAATGGTCTCAAACGGATAGGTATTTCGGCTTTTGAAGTGAAAGTTGGCGCATAAGTACTAAAGCAAGCAACGCACTGACACATTTCTATCGTGGTTCAACTAGTGGTTGTATGTGCATATCTATTGGCGCGGAGTGATGCCGAGTAATGCAGCTTGAGAAATGATAGATGTGAAAAGATCTGCGTCATCAGGATCTGCGCCAGGGGCTGCGCCAAGAATAGTTTGCAACGCAGAATGTGCAGGGCAAGAAAAACATGAGAGTTGCTTACATCAAAATTCGTCGATCGCCCACCTATTCCATTCTCGTGTCTTCTTTCCAACCCTAGGGGACTCAGGGCTGAAGAATCTGCATCCATTACACGCGGATGTAGATATCCTTCTCAGCCCAGGTAAGCAACCACGGCAATGTAGTAGCAGGCATCACAATCGCAGGCTATCGATTGGATGTTGAAGTCGGTCCTCCCCGAGCCAGGAGTGCGGCTGAGTGGTCGCAGATAGCTTCTGCACACTACGGTGTACGTCTCGGCCAACTGGGAATAAGCACTCGAGAGAGGAATGCAAGGGCAAAGTCTCTGACGACTTGACAAAAGAGTCTTGGCCAAATCCACAACGAGGCATCTTGATTTTACGATGGAGATGATACCGCACGGGCTGGCGGGGGGGGAGGGGTTACAGCGAAACTATTGATTTATCGTATGATGGTTTAAGTCAAGCAAAAAATAGTCGAAGAATATGGATTGGGCATCAATGGAATCTCGTCTCGAACACACTGCTTACCTAGGTACCTAGCAACCATCAGTTTTGATACCTAGAATAAGGTAGACCTCATTTTAAACCCGGGAGAAGGCAGTGGAGATGACATCTGATACCATTCAATCTATTTAGCCTGGAAACTATGCTACCTGTTCTAGGTCGCTATAGGCGCAAATCATCATGTTACATCAGAAATTAACTGCCATCTTTAGTCAAACTGGTCCCCTCCTAGCATCCCTGCCCCCGTGCATCCTATAGCCGCAAAAGGTATATTGTCGTTCCGCAGCCAATCACAGACCGCAGATTTGGATTGCAACTGCTCTGGCTCTCTCAGACCCTTTTACAAAAGCCGACAAGTGTCGACTGTGTGTCTTGCCTCTTGTCTCTCAGTAACTATCTAGGTAAGATAGTGCCTCCTTCCATGTGGCGAGAGCAGAGGAGGTAACTTCCTTGGTGTGCCTTATTTTTATTTTCTTCCTAGTGGGCAGTCGCACCCTACCTACAGGAAGGTACCTTGCCTTGCAATCAACCTCCCCTCTTGCCTCTTCTCTCTTTCATACTCTGCTTGCTGTTCAGGGTTTGGTTTGTTAAAGCTATCCTGATGCCGACGGGTTCGCCACACACACAGCCAACAACTTAAATGTCTTCCAAGGACGTTTCCAACTTAACTTGAACTTGATCGACATCGTTGTTATACCTCTCGTTGTGGCCGTTCCAGGCCGCATCCTTCTTCATTCACCCTTGTCATATCTCTTGGCCTTCTAGCCAGACCTGGCATCGAACTCCATACGCGCCACAATACTCAATGGGGAGGGAGAAGTTGGAACGTCATCACAGACAAATACGAATATTAATAACCTGGTGCTTCTGTACCTCTGTTCTGTGCGGATACTGCAGATGAAAGCTTAATTAACTTGCTACCGATTTCAGACAGCGAGATCATCCCGATTACGGTACTTCGCCCCTGAGCTCCTCGTCTTATTAACCAATCGTTTCACCTCAGTCACTCTTCAGCTTCCGCCAAGTACATGTGATCAGCCTATTGTTCCCTCTTCTCTCTCGTTCAGGCACAAGCGCTACACAGACGCAGACAAGTCCTGCGTAGGCGGCTAGTCTGTTGGGCGCAGGCGCTTCATCTTGGCCCGCCAAGTTGCTGGCTGGACTGAGTCGCGGGTGTTTAATCTTTACTTGTCATCCGGCAGTCAATCTCCCGTTTCCACTACTGTTCCCGCTACCGTTCCCGCTCCCGTTCCCAGTTTCCTCTGTCAACAGTTCCCAATCTATGACAGAGTGATACAGCTCGAGACCACGTCACATTCAGTGTTTACAACACGCCCGAGGCTCCGTTCACTGCAGTTCGGACGAAGTCAGTACGAGGTAGTCGCTGGCTTGAGGACTACAGTATCGTGTACTCGTGTACCTTAATCATTAGATTTCCGTCGTCTTTCTTGCAGCCACACAAGCTCGGCGTCGAATCCTGGCTACCACGCGCACGGTGTTACTTCTACTGGAAATATTTCAACTTCTATCAACATCGTATGGCGGCTAGCCATTGGGAACATGGCGGATATGGAACCCTCTGCCCCGGTCGTCAAACGGCGAGCCCCAGTTGCTTGTCGTCGGTACATAACCCTATACCATGTATACTAGACAATATGTATTTTGCTGACAATGTCTCTCAGATGCCGGCGGATGAGAAGTAAATGTGTACACGACGGGGCTCGACCCCCGTGCAAGGCTTGTCTTGAAAACGGAGAAGCGGCTGCGGAGTGGTGAGCCTGTCTGTTCATGGTTTCTGAGATTCGATCTGACACTCTACTTAACAGTACATTTCTGGAACGCGGTCAACCGGATCATGATCGCGACTTTCGACATCCTCGCATTCGAGCTGACAAGTCAGCTCGAAGAGACTCAAGCAAAGTACGACGTGACAATTTCGACACTCCTACCAGACCTCTTGATAGGCCCGGCGATGAATGGGAACAGATGCCGCCACTAACAGAAGTTATCGATGGTATCAATCAATTTACGCAGCACTACTTCCAGCTTGGCTTCATTCATAAAGTACAGTTTCCTCAACGGCTGCGCAAAGACCGGCAGTCAGTGAGCCTATTCCTTGTGGTTAGCATCCTCAGCATCTCGGCACGCCTCAGTCCCTCCCTTTCTACTCGATATGGCACCGGTATGGAGGCGTCCCAATTCTTTATGGATCACGCTGCCTTAATGTCGAGGGACGAAATCTATCAATCAAACTTGGAGAACTGCCAAGCCTTTTATCTGCTCAGCATTGCACAACAAGGAAGTGGGCTGAAAATCGAGAGTCATGTACGTTTAAAACCCGGTACTGTGAATTTCCATTAATGGCCCCTAGATCAACATGGGCATTGCTCTGCGGATGGCAACCACGTTACAGTTACATTTGGAAGAGACCTATGATATTGAGAACCCCACACCCGATATTGTTATACGTGGAGAATCTGCTCGCCGGACTCTGGTATGTCATTGAGTGTCACAGAAGCCAATAATCTTACTAATTGAGGTATCCCCAGTGGATGTTACATAGTCAGGACCAATTGCACTCAGGTGCTCACTCGCCTATTTCCCTAGCTGCCTCAGATATTACTGCACTTCTTCCATGTGATGAGGATGACTTCGACAATGGACGAGTTCCTCTCTCACGGGCCGCTCTTGAGGGAACCCCTCCTTCCATTAGCGATCCGGGACTTGTGCTGGACCCAAACCGGTCTCTCTTTGCATCTCTTCTTCAAGCACACCATTTCTGGGGAAGTATTACTCGACGTGCTGTTAAATTCACCCTTAGAAGGTACCCCTGGGACCCAAAGAGCAAACTTGCAAGCGTATCAAGAGATCTAGATCAATGGGAGAGCAATCTACCACGAAACCATCAGTGGAGTACCTTCTTACTAAAAGAATATAAGGCTAAAGGACAAGACTTGGTAAGTTCTCCTCCGCCATGACAAGCTGAGTCGCTGACATCCAGGTCAGGCATATCTCGGGGTAACAATGATATCCCGTCTCTGCAACATTGTTCTTCGTCGTCCATACTTGATAGAGTACGTTTAGCCTACAAATACCGGGTCATAACTAACTCCTGTAGTATCTTGACTGTTTCTCCTGCATACGAGCAGAGACCAGCAGTATTTGACAAGATCGCGTGCGACCTCTTCTCCAACGTTCATGGTCTTTATCAACAGATCGAGGCTCAATTCACAGCACGTTCTGCAGATGGACGTGTCGGCGCTCAAATGGCTGCCTTTTGCGTTTATAGTTGTGGCCTTTTTTCTATATACTTGTGTCGCTACCCAAGCAGTGAGTCACTCCGCCTCTACAGGCTTGCATCGTATGCTAATTCTGCTCAGTTTGCCCGGATCCTAATATCACACGCGATGGGCCTATGATGTTTCAGCGCACCCTGAGTATTTTAATGGAATGCAAAAACGTCTGGCCACTTGCGTCCCGATGGGTAGATGCCCTGAATCGGTTTGCTCATGATCCTACCATATCATTTACCAGTGAAAGTGGCATGGCAGACTGCAAAGACCTGGTTCACAATTCTGCAATAGATTTTCCTATTACTACCCCTACATCGTCTGGTACATCACCCTCTTCATCTATATACGGCCAACATAGCAATTCTCTTGAAACTCGCTCTACTACTCTGCAGCCCCCGTCCCCGCACGATATCTCAGCCTCGCTGTCTGGCCCTCGCAGCATTCCTTCTCATTTCTCTTCTCCACACATACAACAGCAAGCTCAAATACATCAGCTGCAAGTCCATCATCTCCCACATCATCACCATCAACTACAACAACAGCCGCCACCGCAAGTGCTGTCGCAACACCAGGCGTTTGTCCCGCCTCAGCTTCAGTCCCAGCTTTACATGGCCCCTGACGATATGGCCAATATGGATATGGCACTTGGGAGCTTCAATCCCAACGTCATCCACAGTTATTCCATTGCGTCGCAGCCCCAACCCCCCTTAGCAGCCGCAATCACAACATCGACAGCCGTCGCACACGTATCACTTGACCCTCCTGCTGACGGCTACGAGACCGAGCTGAATTTCTACTCTTATGGGCCCCAGGAATGGACACCGGCAAGCAACATATTCGACGGCTATAGCTAGCTTGTGGCTCACTAACGATTACTACGCACCCAAAAGGATAATGCTTGATTACTCGAAGCATTCATTAAATTAGCGTCTCTCTTCCATCATATTCAATATATATACACATATACTTTTAAATAAAAACTACAGGGCATTGAGTAGTGAATTATTTGGTCGAATTTGAAACTGATCAGTATTCTCTTACGGCCAATGGTTAGTGCCTAAACATTTATCTGTACATATAGTCAAAGGCTTACAGCAAGTATTGCGCTTCTTGACCTGCAAGGTATTAAAGTGCCATTTTCACCATATCAGTCGATAGTTTCGGAGTCAAAAATGCAAGAGCCAACGATTCTTTGGATATTGACAGCTACAGACGAGCTCACTTGATACTCTAGTCTGGGAAGTTTCATTTCAACCTTTCTTTTCGCTCAACTCTAAAAGTCCCCTACACACTCCGATTTTCAATCCACTCCTCAATAATCCCACCAAGTTCCACAATGGTGGGTATCCGAGTACGCCGTCTCCAGCCTTCCCTGTCACTTGAAAGGGAATCCAAGACAGACTCCATGGGCCGAAACAACCAATGTTGCAAAACATAACGAAAAAAAAAAGTAATAACCGGCCGCCTTGACTCCCCTACCCTCTACATGAATTTTGGGTCGCCGCCGCTTTTCATCCGCGCAGGGCATACATGACTTCTCTATTCCTTCATTGCATCTGAGTTAATAAAACAAAATGGGGTGCGATGTGTATGGTGTAGTGATGTGTAGTGACGTGATAAGGGGGGTGAATGCATCATGTAGCGATGGATATGCCAGGTGAAGCGTCATGAGGGGGTATTTGAATTACTGTAGTGTCGTATGGGGTCTATATACATGCAAGGGTCATGGGAATCGTGCTATGGTGGGGGAGGGGAAGGGAATATCTTTGTTTATGGCGGGTTTGGCTCGCCATGTAATTGTTGATCTTGTGTGCCAGATCAGTTAGCCATGACAGCCTGAGAACCAGAAAGCTGGCGCTTAACCTGCTCGCGGGCCCAGCGGGCAGTCTCAATAGTTCGAGGTTGGAACTCCCGGTTGGTCTTAGTCTCCTTGATCATAGCTGTGAGCCACTCCTGACGGAAAGCATCAACAAGTTCACGGTTGGGGTAAGCATCAGCAAGGTCGCTGTTCACATTAGTATAATCCACATCATTATGAGATTTTAGATGGACTTACCCAATAACACCCATAGAAGCACGCATCAACGACTCGCTTCGGTTGGTATCGACAGCAATGAGGTTGAGGACGTGGAAAATAGCTTGGACATATTGCTGGAGGGCTTGGGCTGTGGCGAGTTAGTGATAGCGACGGATCAGAGGGCGGTCAAAACTTACTCTTCTGGCTGACCTTCATGGCACCAATAATGCCACCCCAGGCATCCATAATACCTTCACGCAGGGAGACGACATAGTCGAACATTTCGTAAGGGCCCTCAGGAGAAGCAGTGACAGTTGTGGCCTGCTCCAGAACCTGGGCGACGACGGACAGGTAAGTCTCGAAATGGCCACCGATAGCACCGGCAATATCACCGAAGCATTGGAGGATAGCAGGCTTGAACTGGTTGGCAAGGGCAGTGCTCTGTAGCTAGTTAGTTAAGCCAAAAACACAAACAGAGGGGAGAGACATACCCTAAGGTTGTTAAGGAGGTAGTTCATGAAGTTGTCGCAGTAAGGTTGGCTGCGCTCGCCGAGAGATCGAGTAATGTCGCTTACCAGGCCAATAGCCATGGAGCAGAGACTGGGCTCCTCCTGGTTTCCGAGGGCGTTGTACAGGAAGGGGGCGAAAGCGTCCATGTACTTGACAAAGTCCTCCTCCATGGCGGTTGATAGGGCGCTAATGGTAGCGAAAACGGCATCAGGAACACTAGACTTTCCACCGACGCTGTTGAGGATCTGGAGCAGGATCTGCATGATGCGGTCACCTTGAGGAATGATCTCCTTGTCAAGGCGAGAGATAATGGCTTGGAGTACGGTGCACAGACTGTTCTGCATCTCCTCGAGGGTAATCCTATCCTCGACACTGACAACCTGGTTCTGCAGAGGCACGGTCTCTTCAAGTCGCTTAATGATGACGTCGGAGAGAGAGGCAACAGCCTGCAGACTGTCAGAAGCAGCGTTCTGCACAAAAACGTTAAGAACCTCATAGGCAGCGGTTCGGACCGAGGTGTCAGCATCTGTACGGGCAGTCACGTCAAGTAGAGAGGTGACGGCATTGTTGAAGTGGGGAGTAATAGCGTTGGAGGAAGCGCCGAAATCACCAGCGAAACGCTCAGCCAAATTCATCAAGGCCCAGCAGCATGAAGGTGCCATCTTGGCGTTAGTGAGAAGACCCTTGAAGAGCGACTCAATCAGTGTAGGCAGCTGTGCTTGAGGATCAATGGCCTCGGAGCAAGCCTCGGTGATTCTGCCCAGGGCGTAGGCAGTCGAGTCCTTGACATGGAGAGACTCATCGTCCATCATGGTGATAAGAACAGGAAGAGCCTGCTTGACGATAGGATCCAAGACCTTCTCGTCGGGACCCTCCATGATGGCACCGAAAGCGGACACTGCGGCATCTCGGTTATGCCAGTCCTCATTGCGCAGGTTAGCCTCCACAAACGACAACACAGGGGTGATGATAGCAGAGCCAACAGCCTGGGCATAAAGCTGCAGACACTGGTAAGCAGCGCGGGATAGGTTGTACTCGTCGTCGGTGGCATCCTCGTCCTGCTTGGTAAGGAGTTGCAGGAGAACCGGCACAACCTCGCCGGAAGCGACACGGGCAAAGTTGTAGAAAGGACGCATCTGATCGGAGGTCTCGACCTGAGCGTTGTCATCCTCGATGGAAATCTCCTCTTCGCAGACAGTGCTCCAGAATTCAACAGCCAACTTGGCAACATCCTCGTCCTCGGACTTCATTCCAAGGATAGTGAGTCCGAACAAAGCCTTCTCCATGTAGAATCGCATGTTCTCGTAGTAGAGGGCCATAATTCGGTTGAGGCAGCCGAAGGCACCCTGCTGGATCCTCGTGTCATCGGCCTGTGTGGCTTCACACACAACCTGCATGATATAATTTCGCTCGCCTTCATGCTTGAAGTTGTTGCCGACAAATTCGAGTGAGTCACCGAGGGCGGTAATGGCAGCAAGGCGAACCTCGATGTTCGCTTCCTCCTTTCGAGCACCCTGCACAACAGCAGTCAAGATGGCATTGGAGTGTGTTATCAAAGCCATGCGCAGCTCTGGATCTTGGCTCTCGCAGATGTAGCCGATGGTGGTCAAAGAAGACTGCTTCTGGTGATCAGCGCCCTCGCTCACATTCTTGACGAGATAAGGCAGCAGGTCGTTCCACTGGCCACGGGGCAACTCGATAGCAGCAATCGAAGAAATAACCTGGGCCGCAGCAGTGCCAGCCTGGGTGTTTGAGGAGTTCAGAGTCTGGAGGGTAAGCTCCTTGACACGGGTCTTGGTCTCGTCGTCTGTTTGCTGCAACCATTTTGCTTGCAATTCTTGGTGGCGAGCAAAGTCTCTGGTTGTGAAGGCGTTCTTGAGAGCAATACCGGCGGCAGCTCGGATGGAGCCATCGGCAGAGTCGTTTGCTAGCTCTTGTACGAGGGTCGCGAGGTATAGGGGCTAATAGATTGTCAGCCGGTAATCGAAGGAGAGAGGGAGAATCAGGGGCGCCCTACGAAGTTGCTTTCAGCAGCTTGGGTGAGTTGCTGCTCGGCAGCGTTTCGCAGGTTCGCATCTGACACAGGTTAGCATTTTATTCGAGTAGCCCGCATCGAAGTATCGGAGAAAACAATCGATAGGGAAGGGCGTGGAATACTGACCAGGTGACAACGAATTTGCGAGCACCTGGTTTATCTCTGAGCTCGACATTTTGGCTGTTTAGGGACGTCTCGTCATGCGGTTTCGACAGGTGTCAATAATGATCGAGGCGTAAAAAGGCGTAAAGGTGTGGGAATGAAGGAGAAGAAGGGAAATAATAGAGCCTTTGGTCAGGCGCACGTGTCGACAAGTTTGGCAGATGGAAGAGAGAACTGTTCTGGATGAGGCGGAGAGGCGGGGGTTTTTTCCACGACGGGGACTCAGGCCAGGAGAGGAAAAGAACGGGTATGAGGGTCGAACGAGCTTGGCGGGCCAGAAACGACGGGACGGGGGGCCTGGTTTGATTTGATGCCTGGGGCGATTTGTTGATAGCGAAGAGATCGTATACCGAGAGACGGAAAGAGGAAATTTTCTATGCTTGTTAGACAAGAGTAGATGATTTGGTTTCTTGGCTTTTGGTGCAGAAGAAAAATAGATACCCGTTTGAATGATGAAATCGGCATTCAACAATAGGGCTGCAACTACCTGCGAAGTTCGCTACCGCCACTTTATTGTGCACTGTATCGCACTGTGCGTCGGTAGGCGGTTACTTACTTGGATTGTGAACCTTGGACATGTTTGCTGCCTGACTTGAGATAAAGGCAGTATATGCCGATGGGTAAGCTTGAAGGGAGATATGCTTCAGTTTATGCCAAGAAGATAACTCTTTCAGTAGCAGGTAATCTTAGCACGACTCGATATTGATTCACGATTCAAACTATGACTGTATCACGGCTCTGAGCCTTATGATCCTCACTGTGTCTTTGCATACAACCTAATCTCAAGGGACGGTTCCCGATCATGGAACTTTTTATTAGATCGAAACCAAGGCTGTAAAATGTCATAGTTTGCTTGTATTTGATAGATTCCATGTGTCTATACTGATGTTGCGAGGCATACAGGAGATGTCTCTATTCCGCCCTTCTTCTTGAGGCCCCCTTCACAGTACTATTCTGCTTCGGAACCTTGCTGGCAGAAAAGCCTTTATTGACCTGTCCCGTGACTTCTGCAGGAAATTCGTTTGCTACACGATCAATTCCGAGATTGAAAGTGTCTTTGAGATCTCTTTGTTGCTGTTACCGTACCTACTTCTTGGCCTCCACTGTCGTTTATCTTGATCTGTTAGTCCATGAACCTCCACTATGAACGCATGATCCATAACCTGCTTCTCTCCTCGCTGGAAGAACCTCGCTTAATCCCGTATCTGCACTGTACGATTCACAGTGCCCCGCGGTGAAGAAAATTGGCACAGGCTATGGCACAGTGCCAGTGGAGATTGAGTAGGTACTAGCAGAAGGCTGCTGCTCGGCAGGTACCTAATTACAGTGCCTCCCCGCCAACCTCACAAGTACCGTAACGCAAGGTTCACATGAAAGGCAAGGCAAAGCAAATGCCACCTTAGGACGACAGGGCCCTGACTAACAACCGTTAGGCATAATTAATTAAATATCTAGGTTAGCACAAACTCGTCTTGCCTTTTGGACAATGGAGGCTTGGTAACATCTAAATGACCTTCATTTCAAGCCTGAGCTAAGAAATCGTTACTTTGTCTAATTGACACATGACAACTCTAACCCCTTTCTCCTCCTGCCTACTGTGCAATATTTTCTTTTCCATTGTTTGTGTTGATTTACTTTCTTCTCAAAAGTAAATAGGTCCACTCTTCCACGGCAACCAACGTCAACCTTGCCATGATGGGTATCTCATTTGTTAAAGAGCCCACGGTGGATGCATTTTGGGCCGCTATCAAGCTGACTTGTCAGATTGAGGGGCCGAGTTCGCTTCTTCTCGAAATTTGGGATTCCATGTGTTTCCAGGGGTCTGGTCTGGGGAAGCGCCGTGGTTCGTGAGCCCTGCTCTTGGCCATATCTGTAATGCACATCATGATATTGGATCTTTCCATGCCTCAAACCGTTTCACGATTCAAACCAATAGTTTGCCGCGATCTCTAACATTTGAGGCATTTGAAACCTCTCCAATACTCGATCGCCTTCTCCTCCACAATTAATGTGTTGTTTGGGTCTTCTCTTCGCGCCACAGACCCTCACAGACCCATCTACGTTCTAGCCCCCAGCGGCGTCTCCTGAAGGCCAGAAGTAGACCCTTATTGGTATTAATGAAACAAAACTGGATTCAAGATTATAGCTCGCCTGATCATCTGTGCTTATTCTTGGTAAAAACTCCCATTCCTCGGTCTTTACAAGCGGGGATAGACTCAGTTCTCCCCAGTATTCTTCTACGAGATTTCTAGATTTTAAGACAGTGTATAACTAGAGGTATGGTCCATGAATTTGTCCAGCCTGAGATAATGCAATACCAAGGGCTGTGTCATGTCGCCTTTTTAAAAACCAGCTAGCTTTCTATCTATTGAAGCATCACTACGCCCCGTCGATAAGACGCCAGCACCACTAATAGAAGAGCTCTCGGGAAGTTGACTATAAATGAAATTTAGCAGATTTAACAGGCAACTCGGTAGCCATCTCGGAACAAGTGAGCTAGAAGGCTACAAAGCTCTGCTTCGTTAATAAAGTATGTGATGTGGTATCTGCGTGTCCCAATCCCGAGTCCCAAGGCAAGGGGCTGGTGAGTGCCCCTCTCTATCTGTGGAGGACAGGCAGACACGGCTACTCCGAAGGCCATGAGGTCACCAGTCAGCCCCTCATGACGAGATATCTGCCTCCTAGACCGCACCAAGGCATATATCTCAAAAGGACATACAGAGGTTTTTTAAAAACGTATAGATATTTATTTCTTGTCATAAATCGTAATTGTGCGTACCAACCAAATATCTACATACATTCCATCATGTTCCATTTCATCCGCTGTATATGATTTCGTAAATTCGTACAACCAAAGTTGTCCAACATGAATGAAGTGAAAAGCCCCAATTGTCATTTACGACACCACCATGTCTGTAGCTGCAGAAAAAAAGGTGTCCATTATCCAACTCTTCTTGTCCTTTCGAAAGTGACCATGAACGAGAACGCCAGCGAACAAAGCAGACTTAACGTAGGTAGCCTCGGGGAGGACGGGTATCGTAAAACGTCTCGCGCTCTGACGTCTCATCCCAGCGAGGGTGGCCGTGGCGGGAACGGTCGCGCTCATAATCAAATGTGTATTCTCTCTCGTACTCGAGTTCTCTAGCGCGCTGCTTTCGAGACTTTCGAATCTCGTCGGAAACGTCAACCAGGCGAAGAACATCGTCCTGCGGAAGTTAATAACCGGATTACGGAGATACTGGTAGGGAAACATACATATTTGAGGTAGTCCATGATATAGTAAAACTCCTTAGTCTCCTCATACTCATACCCGGAGCTCTCGATGGCCTCACGCAGAACGAGGTCCTTGGTGATTTCGGTCCACATGTCCTTGGGAGGAGGAGGAGCAGGTCGAGAAACACGCTCTCGAGTTCTCTCGATGTCAATCTCCCTCTCACGGTCGTAGATGGACACGTTCACACGGTCACGAGACGCAGAAGGTGATGGTTCCCTAATGGCAGGCTTAGGAGAGGGCACAGGCGCAGGGGCAGGTGCGCCATCTCTCTCGGGAATGAACTTGCTCTTCCTGGAACCAGTGTACCTTGCCCAGCTCGTCTCGGTACTGCCACCACCGATTCCGTCCATGCGGATGCGTTCGGTGCCTGGGGGGACATCGACGAGAGTCCAGTCCTTGGTTGCACCGCCCCAGGCTTCGCCCATTCTGCCGCGGGAGTCGATCTTGCCGGTAAGATAGTCACCCTCTTCATCAACAGCATTGGGTGTGGGCAGCGGAGCGGCAGAATGCGCTCTGCGTCGCGAGGACGTCTCGGACTCACGTCGAATCACAAGTTCGTCATCACGATAATCTGATCGTCTTTCCTGACTCTGAGATCGAGTACGGGATGTGCGGGAGATATCCACCTCGGTCCTGTTCTTGGACAGAGAAATGTCAATATCTGTCTCCCGCTCTCGAATTCGAGAGGGGGCACGAGGCTGAGGCTTGGGCTGAGGTGGAGGGGTGGGGGGCCTGGCTTTGATCATTCCTGTAACGGTCAACGTCTTGAACCTTCTTTTTTGAGTTTCAGTGTACTTACCATGGTCGATATCCCGGTAATGCGTGATAACTTCTCGCTCAATTGTCGGTCCACGAATAGTCTGAGGCGGGGGAGGTGGAGGAGAAGGCTTAGGAACAGGAGGGGGCGAAGGAGCCCTCTCACGCTCAATGATACGAGTGCGGATGCGCTCACGCTCTTCAACTGGCGGGGGAGGCGGGGGAGAAGGCGACTTCTGTGGTCGCTCAACGTATCTCACAACTCGCGCGGGCGAAGGAGCTCGCCTAGCAGGTGGCTGAGAGGGCTCCCTAACTCGCTCTCGCTCGTATACCCGGGTACGAGAGTGCTCGTGCTCATGGTCGTGAGAGTGAGCGTGAGAGTGATGACTGCTCTCGGGGGAGATACTGCGGGGTCGTCGAATGATGCGTTCCTCTCGGACACGGACTGGGCTGGGACTTCTGGGTCGGTGTCGGTCGATGGTCTCTACTTGACGCTGGCGCAGGACCATGGGACCAGCTTCGGTTCGGCGAATGTCCTCTCGCAGAAATGCGGGTGTGCGAGCCTCCTCCCGCGGGGGAGGGCTGATTGTGACGGTGCGGCGACGATAATCGACTTCATCGAGCCCCTCTGGAGCGGAACGTCGAGGAGCAGGGTAGTAATCCCGTTCCTCGAAATCGGTAGCCCTTACTCGGGACATTTTTGGTGTAATAAAGTGATGTTTTCTGTTGATATGTACTGGCTCTGCTGTGATGTTGGTAGTGCCAAGTCAATTAAGCAGGCTGCTGCGTCGCGACAAAGAGCGCAGGATAAGACAACCTGAGGTAGCTATGTCGTCACACTACAAAGGTGAAGGTGGGGGTGTTTCTGGCGATGAGCCTCAGACTCGGTGAAGTTGTCAAAGCTGCAAAGTTCCAACCCCAAAAAAAAGAATGCGATGCTATGGTTATATTGTTGGAGGGAGAAGGGAGGAGGAGAAGGAAGAAGAAGAAGCAACAGCCAAGAACTGAAGAGAAGAGAAGGGAAAGAGAGTTTATGAGTGTCAGGTGGGTTTAATGGCGCGCAAGCCGCAAGCCGCAATCCGCAAGTCGCAAGCCTCTGCAAGAATCAGGCCCCAGACGACCAAGGACGGAGCATGGAAGCAAAAGCAGAACGTCGTCATCCGACAGCAACAATGAGAGGGAACCCCCCGCCAGCAACAGGACGTTAGGGTGTCAGCCGTGACCTTTAATGGAGGGGCTGGGCTGGGCTGGCTGTGCTCGGGGTCTTGGGCTATACCTAGGCCGTGTATACAGAGTGACTGGACGGACCCTGTAAGCTGCTGTTTTGTAGTGGGCAAAAGCGGGGAATAATGTTCTGGGTACCTACAGTACAAGCTGGGAGATGGAGATGGATGGATGGAGGTGGTGGCAGCGGTCCGCAACGGGAGAACTAACATGAACGATGATCTTTCTTTATTTCTATTGCAGTTTCGTCGAATAGCATCAAGCACGTCGTTGGAGCCTTTATTCGGCGTTGAATCGTATAAAATAATCCACAACTCCAAAGAGGCTCTCTTTTGGCGTGGAAAACCAACGAATGACCACGATAGACGTGCCTACCTACCACAGTCTATCTACCCATGATCCAACAAGTACCGGAGGGAGTCAGTTTGTCTGATGGCGGCCCAATGAGATAAGCCCTCCTCCCACGCGAAGACTCAGATGGAGGGGCAAGCGCAAGCCAGAAAGGACATGAGACCTACCAGCCTGACAAACTCTACTGAGAAATTGTCTCTGCCCAAGGCCCCATCGTTTAAAGTCTCTTTTGCCCTATCCGTACTAAAGAGTTGATCCCCGAAACCTCTCATGATCCTGAGCATTCCCGTTGGGCGAAATTTGGATCCCTTCCATTTCGTATTACTTCGCTTCTTTGAACGAAACCCCACGAACAAGCAAAAAAGCTCGTTTCTTCCACATCCAAGCAGGCTGTGGTGTGGATATCTACTGACGCAATTGTGCAGCAGCTCACACTTCCTCACCCCGGCCGGCCTCTTTGGGTCCTTGGCCCAGTCCTGCCAGTCAACCAGTCCATTGCGCGATGGGAACCAGAACAGGGCTCTCAGAAACTGCCCCCCCTGCGGCGCCACAGAAGCCCACATGTAGCGAATCAAGTTGTAGACTCGGTGTGCTCGACTGAAGAGGCCTTGCGATTAATAACTTTGGTCCATGGGAATGGAGATAATTAAACGTGATGAGCAATGTGACTGCGACTGCGGACTACTGCAGCCTTTTTTTTTTTTTTTTTTGCGCATAGAGATGCATGCAAATCATTTCCTTGTGATCGGCGCTGGAGTTCAAGTCCAACATTATTGATCCGTTGCGTTGGGCATTGAATCTCGAAACGAGCGGGCCCATCATGGACGGGGACTAGGTTCTCAAAAGACAAATAATCAAATCCCTTACTATTACAATAAACTTCTAAAGCCACACTGAAAGCCCAACGAGGCGTCTAAGGTTGAACCCCGTAAGCCGCCATTTCATCTTTCATCTTCCATCTTCAGCTGTCAGTTCCTAGTCAAGCCCACTAGAGTTCCATAGTTCTATGACTGACTGCCTTGTCACATGTTGCACAGACCAAAACCCATTACTTGCTTGACAAAGAGCAAGGCAGGGTTCATAACTGCCCAGGCACATAAGTAGGCTGCAATAGAACATGCACATATAAGTACATACCTTAAATAGACGATACTTTTGGGGCATGAGAGGAAACTTGGAATGATGTCCAGCACCGAAGGGAAGACTGCTGCTACTACTTGGTTGCTTCGAAATGGGATTGCGCAAGGAATGAGAGGTTCGTGTTCAATGTGATGATCACCCAAACAAACAGAATAAGCAAAGATCCACATTCTTTAATTCCTCCGAAGATCATGATGGTCCTACCAAGCTTTGCGCCAAGACTTCGATGACAATACCTGGGGAAGAAGCTACTCGATGCTATCCGTATCGTTCCTGCCTTCTTATCTCTGGTAAGGCCTATTCCCATATACCAAACCGTTACGTCATCGAACTAAACGACTTCCAATACGTATTTGTGCTGCTATGAGTCAGATGATGTACACTCTAGATGATGGTGGTTTTCTAAGCAATTTCTTCCTACAAATATGTAGATTAAAAGTTCCCTAGCCGTGGAACCACAGCCTTAGCCGGCTGTTGAATGGTGCTGTTTGCTACGCAGTATTGCAGAAACAGTGGTTTTACTCAACGATACAGATCGTTTGACATAGAACACCGATAGTAACAACGCTTCTATCTAATCCAAAGCTCATCTACGAATCTTCTAGCAAGTGTATGTGGAGTTGAAGCTTTCTCGTATAAATAATTGGGTGGCTACAGGGTAACTGGTTGCTCTCGCAAGGTATATGTCAACTGGCATGGATGAGAAACATGATGAGAAACGTGATGAGAAACGATTTCGAACAAGGATTCAAACATCATCGACAGGCATGTAGCCATAAATAGTACACATGTATAATAACAGGTAGGCAGGCTTTTGGTGATGAACTCAAGTCTCGAGCTTTGTAACAAGAGTGACTCCACGTTGACACATCCTATCTAGCTGAAATTCAAGAAGCCATCACAGTGCCGGCCTTCTTTGCTCGCCTATTTATCGTTCCTCTTCTGGACTTTAAATGCGAATGCAGACAGAAAGATACGATACACTATACTCCCACTTCCGATACAGGGTTATCATGTGAGCAGGAACCCTCGCGATTACTGTTGAGACAACGAATAAAGTCGAATGGGTGTCCTCGGCCTAGTTCACATTCTGTGCTAGTCGAGGACAAGGCTAGGAAACCCCCAAGTAACTTTGTGCAAGGGTATCTCACGTGGAATAGTTATATTGAGTACCATCGATCTCGTTGTATCGTTCAAGATATCTGTAAGACTGTTCGTAAATAGGCTTAGATATAACGGGTAAGCATGGCCGATCTCTTATTGCACAGTCAGGACTGGAATTGCTAGAAGTGTATGAAAAACGGCACAACGTTTCGGACGATGCATTCGTAGCTTGCTTGTCAGTATACATGATTCGTTTCACATGAATTCCCTATTGTATTCATTGCAGGATGCCAACTTAAAGAACATACTTGGTTATTGAACGCCTAAACTGATTCCATTCATACTGAGTTATCATTAAATAAGAGGTGAGAAAAGAAAGAAATGCCAACCGAGGAATACATCGTATCCAACGAGCAACATTCCCTTATAGACCACGTTTTGTGTCCTTTGCGATCAACCCTGTCAAGCTCTTCTCCGGCTTGGGGTAATCGGGACGGCCCGCGAGCATGTCAACTACGTCAGACAGACCCATCCAGTGGGCAATCTTGGGTCTTCGGTTTGGCCAGTCTGTGCCATTCTGCTCTAGTTCTTCCATTCCAGAGAACACGACTTCAGAGCCCTGAATACCAATAACGGATGCACTCTTGGGGTCCTTCTTAACATGGTTGTGTGCATTACGTCCATAACCCTCAAGGTGTTGCATACACTTGATGGCCAGACGAACGGCTCGGCAACGATCCATGGGCGAAGGAACACCACCCTGCTGGACATGGCCGGGAATGCTCTCTCGGCTCTCAAACCGGTCGTGAGCCTCCTCGCGGATGATGTCCGCGATCAGCTTAGCGTTGTAGACCTTGCTAGACTTCTCGTTGACAAGGATAAGACGACCAGCACGTGATTGGCCCTTGTCCTTCTTGAATACCTCCTTGAGGTAGTTGACATCTGAGTTGAGCATCTCAAGAGAAATACCTTCCTCGGGGATGTACACAGCCGAGGCACCAACGTCAAGGCCGGCCAGTGTAGCAATGTAACCGGAACGTCCTCCCTGGGTCTCAATGACAAACACACGGCGACGGGTAGCAGACGCCGACTGCTTGATCTTGTCACAGTAGTTGACAAGCTCGTTCAAGCAGGTATCAGAGCCGAGAGAGTATTCTGTTCCAGGAACGTTGTTGGAGATGGTGGCAGGGAGAATAACCATAGGAATGCACAGTGAAGGGTACTGAGCCCTGGCCTTGCGTAATTGGGAAACAGAGTGGAAGGCCTCGAAACCACCGACAAGGAACAGGGCGTCGAAGTTGTGTTCCTCGATCAAGTTGGCAATTAGCTCCATACCTGACTCACCAGGGAGCTCTCGGTTTGTGCCAATTTCGGAACCACCCTTGCTTGCCCAACCGTCAACCTCGAGCCAGTCGAATGGACGAACTGCACCAAGAGGCTTGTCGTCATGGTGCCGGGCAAATCCAGCGAAACCGTTGTGAATAGCCAGCGGCTCGTGGCCCTTTGAAAGACAATACGCAACAGCCGCACGTACAGCAGCGTTCATGCCACCAGCAGGGGCACCGACGTTAATGAAACCAATTCGCATGCGCTACAGTCAGGGGTTAGCAACGAAAGGGACAATTAAATGGCTACAAAACGTACCTCCTTCTCAGGCAGCTTGGAATCGTCCACCATAACGTTGGTGGTCAACATGTAAGAGTTCCATTGATCGGCGAATTCAGCGTCTCGAAGAGACATGGCCTTCTCGAAATCTTTGGCATCAACAGCCTTGGCGAGCTCTTTGGTCTCGGCAACAGCTTTCATCAGAGGCTTACGAACGATCTTGTTTTCGTTAATAGCGATGAAGGGAGTCTCAGTCTCTGGTGTAGCTTCGAGGACAGCCTTGACGGCTTCAACACCTTGCAGGGTAGCCAGCATTCGGTCGTAGGCGACAGCAGTTCCACCTCGTTGGACGTGACCGAGAGTGGTAATACGAGTATCAAGAGCAAGACCGCCCTCACTCTTGTCGGCCAGGATGTTCTTGATCTCTTCGGCGCCTATCTTCTTTCCGTCCTTGTCGCGCGCGCCTTCAGCGACAATGACGATTGTCTTACGCTTTCCGAGATCACGGTGCTTTAAGTTGTTAGCGCATGCCTGTCAGATATACGCACAAAACTCACTCTTCTAACAACGACCTTCATATCCTCTTGCCAGTCGTGCTCACGAGGTCTCTCAGGGATGAAGACAAAGTCTGCGCCTGTCGCGACACCAGCCATGAGGGCTAGCCAACCGCAATGTCGTCCCATGACCTCGACAACGAAAGCTCGCGAGTGTGAAGAGGCAGTCGCCTCAACGTAATCAACCATCTCGCAAATACGGGCAAGGGCTGAGTAGCAGCCAATAGTGGCATCAGTTCCGGCAAGATCATTGTCAATAGAGCCGACAAGTCCAACAATGTTGAGGTGCTTGTAAGGTGCGACCTGAGATTCAGACAACTCGCCCTTAGAAACAAGCTCCTCAATGAGAGAAGGCCACTCATCTCGGAATCTGTCAGCTCCGGTCAGAGAGCCGTCACCACCGCAGATAATTAGAGCATCAATGCCAGACAGAACCATGTTCTTGGCAGCCGTTAACCGGCCAGGACGCTCGTAGAAGGCCATGCATCGAGCAGTTCCGATGAGTGTACCACCCTCTCCTAGGTAGCCTCGAACGTCGTTCCACTGCATCTGTCGGATAAAGCTGCCGCCCTGTACCAAGCCCTCATATCCCTCGTAGACGCAGAAGGCATCGCAGCCCATGTGAAGGGACATGCGCACAACGGCTCGAACAGCAGCGTTCATTCCTGGGGAGTCACCTCCCGAGGTCATGACGGCGATCTTCTTCTTGGGAGCCATCTTTGTGGTTTTCGACAATGACGGAGAAAGTGTTGTGGGTGTACCAGTCAATTCAAGGTTTGGCAGAGCCTTAGTAGGATAGTATAATGCGTCGCCGTTCGGAGAAAGGAAAAAAGCGGCGGGGCAGATAGGGTAGCTCTAACAGAGGGAAGATATGATCAGAAACAAAAGACAACAGACAACATGCAACAATTGAGAATAGAGTGGCACTTACAGCAAAATATAGGGAAAGAAAATAGAAGCGCCGGCCTCAACGGATGATATTGATAGAATATGGTCTCACCAGGTTTTCTACTGATGGGGGGAAATTATTATGGCGCCAGCTTCATGGTCCGGGCATTGGCAGTCGGTGACGCAGCGAGGGGCAGGGAAGCCAAGAGCGACTGACGTGTGTGAGACGGTAAGGTATGAAGAAAGAGCTCTTATCGCTTATCGGCCCGCGGGGGGCATTTTTTCCTACCAAGCTGAGGTATGATGTTACGATTCGTAAGGTAAATTATTAGCACTCACCTCACTTTTGGAGCCTCTTATTCTCTTAGTCTCGGTGTTTTATGCTGGTTTGCCCATTGTCTGATTCCCTATGCCCTCTATGCCCCTCTTCTTTTTTTTATCGCATGCACGATCGAAGCCCTTGGAATAATACCTCATACCTGTTCTGCCCTATCTGATCCACGTTTCGGCGGCATTGGATGCGATGATACAGCATCAGTGGGACGGGACACTACCATGGGACGTCATAATCCTCATTCCTTTCATTGACTTGCCCTGGTTAATCCTGACAGTGCGTTCTTTTTTGCATGGCGATATCTCGATTGTTGATTTTGAGAGTTGGGTTTTGTATTTAGAAGACGCAGCCACCTCACTTTGACACGCCAGTTTATAGACAACTACCGGCACGTCAAATTTTGGCACAATCACCATCCTGGTCTACCGCGATCTACCACTCTAGCTGCTGGCATGCAGCGGTTCGTGGGGCTCAAAGGAGAGTAACGGCAGCCAAATCTCGCAACGCAGGCCAAGTGATTAAGAGATAGGCTGAACTGCAAGATCGAACAGCTAAAGACGATCGAGATGTCCTGATTTTCCAATTACCAGGGGCTGTAACATGGATGGTCACGGCACATCGTATGAAATTGCCAAACACGCCATTCTCTTCATCGACATGCCGCAACACAGCCTTCAGCATCGCTGGCCTCAGTCGCCTCATAATCAACTCATCAAATTAATGCTAGAGAATGTCTTGTCTAGCATGCTCCTACACTTTGTAAATTAATGAGTGCCAACATAAAAGGTCATAAGAACTCTAGGGTAATTCCCTGGCTCTCCCAAGTCTTCAATACTCCAAGTTCTACAAGAACAAAATCCAATGGCTAATGATAGATCTTGCTGCCCAGTCTTGCCATGGAGCCTAATGCTTATAATACGGCGAGGAAGTATAATATCTCGTCATGATGTTTTTAAGAATACAGAAAATGTAAGCCAGAAGGCAGGCAATGATGGCAACTTCAGGGTGACCAGCTGGTCGGCACACCGAGACTGACAAGTCATTGATTGAACCTGGAATCGAAATAGCCTGCGATGATCGCCGCGAGGATCAATGAGGCATCTGCCACCAGAGCCCTGTATTTACAGCCTGGCGGCGCAGGCAAAGAGACGAAGAGCCCAAGATATGAAAATAGACGTCCTTCAGGAGAGTCATGCGGGTGCAGATGCTGTTTTATGCGCTGGCAAGCGTCACATCACAGCGTTTGGGATGGATGGTTGGCCTGATGCGACGGCAGAGCGCGTCTGCTGACCTGGAGCGCCAAGCGCTGAGTCGCCAGGACCCTGAAGAAGCGCCCCTGAACATGACGACAGAGGCCTCAGCAGGGCCTCAGCTCGTCTTTACCCAAGTCAACAAGGCTCAATGCAATGCAAGTATGCCTTCCTAATGCTGTTTTCCAGTTGTCTGTCAACCATATGGGCAGTGAGTGGTTCAGAGGAGCCAGGAGCACCAGCCCAGGTGACCTACCCCGGGCATCGTCATTGAAGCCTCGGGAGATTCATTCATTCAGAGCCGACAACAAGAATCTGCTCGGCATATGCCCGTGATCACGTTTATCCAACAATACCGAGCGCTTCACCGCGGCGGAACGGAGGCAACGTCTGCCCGACTGACTATCAGGCAACTGATGGTAACGACTCGAGAACATCTGGAGTGACTCGACTCGGTCTCATCCCGTCGGCAGGAATTCCGTGGTCAGGCGCAGCGACGCGGTCATCAGTCATCAGTCGTTACCCGCCTGTACTTCCACTGCCTATAGCTCTTTGTCATTGTCAACAAATGAATTTCCAGGCGAGATTACTCAAAGGCCCGTGGCCGCTTGCGGAGGCGAGGTGCAGCTTGCGGATGACATGGAACAAAACCTGGGGCTCAGGGTTATCATGGGGTCACTGGACGTTTGGTAAGGCTACTGAGAATGGGTCAAGTCAATGAATGGATCCCCACGATTCCTTTGGGGTTCTCCAGGTCGAGAATCACTAGCTGGACTCTCATTTCCAATCCCGGATCGTCGATAATCACGTCAATTCGCCGTTGAAGTGGAAGCCTGAATTGCAAGCGGACCAATTGACGCTTCTCAACACGGACGCTGTTGACGATGCCGAGTTGGGATTGAAATTGAAGCTCAATTCCAAACACCACGATCATGACCGGTCAGGGTCTTCCAACAACCCCAGACTCGGCATAATTATTTTTCAGGGTCTATCATGTGCTCTGAAGCTATCAAGCTAAAGGCTTCTGAAAGACCCGATCGTCCTTGCCGAGTCTCACTGTTCTCAGTATCAAATGTCTTTTGCGCGTTAACACCGCGGTTAATTCGGGCTAGAATAGAACAAAGGAGGCTTGCGGTGACCAACGTGACTTGTGATGGGGCCTCAGACCGGTCCCTGTGAAATGGCGGCTACAGGGAGCTTCATCCGCGGACACAAAGAGTCCCAAGAGAAAGAGAGTGGGGGAGGAATTCGGGCCTGGTAGGGCAAACATCAGGGCCATCCTCAGTTCTGGACTCGGCTGCCCGATTCGGACTCAGTTCGCAACGGAGCCGTTTAGGGAGATGGGCAGACTCGTGACATGCTGTCAACGTTCCAGAACGCCCCAAACGGACATCAAGATCTGGTTTCCGTTCTGGAGGCCGCTGCCCCATTTTGGCGAGTAGGGGAACGCCGACTGACCGAGAGATTGACCGTTTTCGCTCCCGAGACCGCGCTCGTCTGTGCTCGCTCCGTAACCGTCTCTGAGCGTCCACTTACTCGAAAGGGTAATCCAAATATAGCCCAAATAGGACTGAGATGATGCATACTGCTCTAAACCCTGTTGAGTAGCAAAGTGACCCGCTGCTTGAGCATAACAAGTGCCTCTTCAGGTAAAGACCCGTGGAACTGGTCACCAGGCATTTTTTGCCTCCCCCTCTCTGCCACCTCCACCCGCGTTCCTCCCCCTGACAGAAGCCCTGTCCTTGTCTGCTGTGTCGCCGAACAGGGCCTTTCCTCCTCCACCTCCACCTCCATCGTCCTGTCCTGTTCCCTGTTGTGGGCATGACATTGGCAGGTTCTTGTCTTTTGAGAGGATCCCTTTGTTGTATTCGAGCAGAGAGAAGAGAGCCAAAGATACGGATGAGCGATATCTCTTTGCTTTGCTTTGCTCTGCTATGCTGCCACTTCACTCACCCCCATCTTTTGTGGTTGACTTTGTTATGTATATTGAGTTGA
This sequence comes from Fusarium torulosum, assembly GCA_900312805.1. Lineage (NCBI taxonomy): Eukaryota > Fungi > Ascomycota > Sordariomycetes > Hypocreales > Nectriaceae > Fusarium > Fusarium torulosum. Next base: position 60,468 of record ONZP01000434.1, read on the forward strand.
GGGTACTGTATCAGTATCCGTAGAGCAGAAGAGATAGATCTCACCCCACTGGAATCGCTGGACTTGCTCTTCTCAAGAGTCTGCAAACTCACTTGAGCGCCCATGACTGACTGTGCACTGCCTGAGGTACATTGCTTTGCCAGAGAAAATTCTCCTGCGCCGCGGTACCTCCGGCTTGTAGGGTACTTGGGCTTGCTTTTCGGGTGGTACCCGCTATTTCCAATCCCCCCTCCATCTCTTCTCCCGGTACGTACCTGAAAGCCTCCCCCGGCTACAGTGGCTTACACGCCCTAATTACCCAACTCACGCCCCTGCGCTCCGACACCCCCTCGTCCTGGCGTGCGCTCGTGCTTGTGCTAGACTCCATTTACATAGCGCACACCGCGACTCCCTTAGGTTCAGTTCATTCAGTTCCCCCAATCCGTCTTGCTTCCCACGGGCCCAAACAAGAATATCTACGTTTGATCCCCCCGGACTTTGTTCGTCCTCCTCCACATACACATACACCAAGCAACACCAAAAAATACCAACAACAGCATCCATTGCAAAGGATCCTCAAGGACGACCTTGCACTAGGAACCGCTTTTACGTGTACACATACAATACATCTACTCGAGGATCTCCATGAAAGGCAGTATCCATCTCGATATCGCCCTCTCACGCCAAACTTGCTTGCATTGACCTCAACTCAACTCGCTCGACTTCACCGCCCGCGGCTGAGTCTTCTCCACCTCGAAAATCAACCTCTTCACTCCTCTCTGGCACATTGTCGGCTTGAATATTGATTTACTTTGCCGGCGACCTACAACAAACCTCTCGATTGCACTAAGACTTCTATCCGACTTATTCACACCAACCCTGATCAGCACTTCCACGTCGAGTACCCGACAGCTTTTACGCCCATTATGCCCTATCGTTTAGATACTCACGTTTTGACAGTGGATGCGAACGTCATCCACAAGGTCGATACCGGCAATCCCGCTAATCTGTATAGCATGTGGACTGGTAAGTTACCTCTTACATATGTCGCTTGCTCTCATGTACTAACCAGCCAGTCTTCTCTCGGTGTGCAGACTCCGTCGAGCAAGGTCGAAGACTAGAGAACCTCAGCTGGCGATTGTGGCAAAGAGAAACCTTTGTCGTCGACAACGAAGAAAAGACAACATCCTCCACTCAGACTCTTCCCCAGAACATTCCTTCAGAGTCAAGGATACCCGATCTCCCTCAACTCTCCGGCAGCGTTGAGTCTCTTGTTGACGAGGAAGCTGTCGACTTTTCTTCGCTATCAGCACCTCTTGAGATTGCCCGCCCTCGTGTACGACGTCAAGATTCTTGCGCCAGCACCCGAAGCAAGCGCGAACGCCACATTAGCTCCGACGACTTCGAGAAGATGATCGTCTCTATCGTCAAGGACAAGGGTCCTTTGTCAGCCCCTTCCCATGTTGCTCCTGTCGCCAAGGAAGCTTTGCCTGTACCCCCTGCGTTCGAACGATCCGGCTCTACCACTACCGAGTCTCAATCGCCTGCGAAGTCTATCACAGCTTCAGAGGGCTCGCCACAGCCTTCGCCTCCTCAGAGCCTTTCCCACACCACTGTTGTACGCGGCTTCTCACCTTCCCAAATTCCCACCCCTCGAACCATCTCCGCCGCTGCTCAATCAACAGACGCAATCCCTGAGCCCAAATCGTCGCCTGCCGCAAAGGTGGTGCAGTCAAAGAAGCCTGCTCGCTTTGCGCTTGGTGGCTCTTGTTCTTCTAGTGAGCAGGATCAGAGTCTGAGTAACAGCAAGCCCATGCTTCCCATCATCAAGA